>PVIH01020287.1:0-32927 GCA_004025045.1 Sigmodon hispidus | reverse complement strand
TCTAGTTCCTGACTTTAGTGGGATTGCTTTGAGTTTTTCTCCATTAAGTTTGATACTGGCTGTCGGCTTCTTGTAAATCGCCTTTATTATATTTAGGTATTCTCCCTGTATTCCTGATCTCTCCAGGGCTTTAATCATAAAGGAGTGTTGGATTTTGTCAAAGGCTTTTTCCGCATCTAAGGATATGATCATGTGATTTGGTTCCTTTAGTTTGTTTAAAATTTTTGTCAAATAGGTCTGTTACTTCTTTGGTTATAGTTACTCCAAGGTTTTTAATACTATTTGCAGCTATTATGAAGGGTAATGTTTCCCTTATTTCTTTTTCAGCTCTTCTATCTTTAGTGTATAGAAGGGCTACTGATTTCTTTGAGTTAATCTTATATCCTGCTACATTGCTGAAGGTGATTGATAACATTTACAGTTTTTCATATGTTAAACCAGCCCTGCATTTCTGGGATGGAGCCTACTTGGTCGTGGTGGATGATATCTTTTATACATTATTGTATATGGTTTGCCAAAATTTTATTGAGAATTTTCACATCAATATTCATGAGGGAAATTAAAACCAATTATATTTTATAATTAAAACTTAATAAAGCTCATTTCAAGCACAGAAAACATATATCCTGTATTCCAGATGTTTTAACAGTCATATACAGACAGACCATGGTAGTCAATAAATATACTGAAAAACTAAATCAACTTTAAATGTTAGCATATATCCTGGTATCTACTCATCTACATACATCCACATTTATGCACCATCTTAAGATCAAGTATTGAGTAGTGCTCTATAATCTTATCAGCTGCCAGAGGCCTTATGGCATATGCAATTTAGATGTATGTTAACATTTAGCTGCAGAACAAAAATAAAATGATAACACATTAAAATTACATGATCACATTTAACCAGCCAGAGTGAAGAGAGGCACAACATTTTTCTATCTGGGCAGAGAATGTGAGTCCTTGGCAAGAGTTTCACCATATAAGGGAGATGCTGCTGGCCGTTAGATGGGTTAGCTTGGCTCCCACCTCTACCCTCATCCCTGAAGCAAAAGTGAGGTCAGAAAGAGACATGGCATGGCTGAAGGCATTCCTGCAGGATAGAGAAGCAGTTCCCAAGTCTTCAGGTTGAACAGAGGTTAGCTTTTTAAAAGTACATAAATGGAACTCATGAGATTAGCAATAAGGGAGTTAGCTTTCAATGTGTGCCTTGTGGCAGCCACATGGGAGAAGATAGACCTCGCATCTTCAAGAAACTGAGAATTGCCACTAGCTTTGATCTTAAAGTCTGACTGGGGTTACTGCCCCGCACGCTGCATTTCTCCCCGGGTGACCCACTTGACAGTCCATCTGATGATCATGTTTTCAAAGACACCACTTCTCAACATTTTTCTCCTGTGACCCCAAACTAGGGGCCAGTATTGTGTCAATAATGACCCTGGTGGTGTCTTAAAGTTACTGTTGCTGTGAAGAAACTTCATATCCAAAAGAAACTTGAGGAGGAAGGCTTTATTTAGCTTACGTATCCAGAATCACGCTGTGCTGAGGGAAACAGACAGGAACTGAGACTGGGGGCAGGAGCTGATGCAGAGGTCATGGAGGGGTGCTGCTTACTGGCTTGCTCCTCATGGCTTGCTCAGCCTGCTTTCTTATAGAACCCAGAACCACCTGCTCAGGGGTGGTATCATCCACAATGGCCTGGGACCTCCCACATCAATCAGTAACTAAGAAAAGACTCCACAAGCTTGCCTGCAGCTTTATCTTATGGTGGCATTTCCTCAATTGAAGTTTTTTCCTCTCTGATGAGTCTTAATTTGTATCAAGCTGACGTAAAATGAGGCAGCACCAGTGGCTGAGATGAGATGGTGGGTTTGTGTACCTTAGGTTTGGAGATTTCAGTTTCCTTTCCAAACCCAAACAGGTTGACTCAAATCATGAACAACAGATGTGCACTGTTGTTTTAAATGATTTTGCCAGGTTGATCATAAAGATCAGAAATGGAATTTTGTAATCAATTTAAAAAAATTTAAAATAGTGCTTGTTTTGTAAAGTTGAAATGTCCCGGACCTATGATCTTATTACTATGACCTTACCACGGAGCCCCTTTGCAGAAGAAATGGTTAATGACAAGGTGCCTTGCCATGAAGTCCTCTCTGTGTCTTCTGTTTATATCCAGGAGAAGCAGGCCCATCACCTGTATGTTGTGATCATCTCACTGGGCTCAGTGCTGCTTCTGTACTTAGAAGTTCTAGGAAGCTGTCCCATACACTTAAATCTCTTTCAAGCTGTCACCTACTTTTACCTGGAACCTTTAGCTCATTGAGAAAAAGTTTCAATTCCTCATTACATCCTTTTTTTTTTTTTCTAACAGTGCTCTATCCAACCATCTGCTACTGAAGGTATTAACTTGAAAAAAGTGGAATAAGAAGTACTGGCAGAGGAGATATGAAATTCATATAACTTCTGTCCTAATATGTTCTAGTTAGAATTCTTATCGTGCATCTATTCAGACAGTAAGGGGTTCTACTTGGTAGGATACTTTGGGTTTTCAAACAACAGTCACTAGATGATAAAATGCCAGCGTGTGACTACTTGACCACATCTTGTGACAAACACCCTTTCCCAAAGTCCTGACATTATAACTCATTATGTTATAAGTTTTGAATGGAAAATGTGTCCTGGCAACTGCTTCTGAAGCTATCTTGGAATTCTGACATCTGTCATTGTCCTTTGGGCAATGGAATGATACAAGTCATTCTTGTAAGTCATGGGTACTGAAGGGTGATGCTAAGTCCTTCCAAAGCATTCTGGAAGAGCATCATGAAGCCGCCCATTACTGCTATCAGACACTGTGTGCCCCGTGAGAGGAGATAGTGGGAGTGTGACAGGGACCAGCATGTGCATAGTGACTAAAATTAGTTTCCCATATGACATCTCATTTCTTCCTTCTCTGGAATCATTCACAGTTTTTCCCATACATGGTTCATTCTGAAAGAATCCCCAATCAGAGGTCTAAATGTCAACTGCCCTGAAATTCTGATGGTGAATGAATGTAGAACTCTCCAAGCAGACACTGTGGAATCTTGTCACCACTACCAGGAAGAAGCCAGAGAGAACCATGGCAATATACTGAAGAAGAGCCCTGCCGTCTGGCCTTGTAAAGCCATGTTGCAAACGCACAGGCATGCTATGCAAGCTGATTTCCATCCCAACTTGGAATCCCCTTATTCCCACTGGCATACGTCAGCAGCCCCGTCGAAGGTCAGCGTTTAGTGTTAGAAGCAAAATTTAAAACTCTTCCCCAGAGGCAGAGCTGTCCACAGCTGCTGCTCAAAGGTCTGGATGAAGATAGGGTGTTTTGTAAGAACTTCATGCCTGAGACCTGACAAGATTCTGTCTCTGCTGCTGTCCTGATAACCTTCTTTTTAGTGTCCATAACCTCCCATGGATGTTTATTGATGTCCAACTACTTTTATGATAAGGAAAAAGAGGATACAAATTAAGACCATATTTTGCAATTATTACAGGCAGTATCATTTCCCTGCCCCAACAGTTTAACGTTGCCCTCCCTCCCTCCAAAAACCTTCCAAGAATCACTCCAAAAATCAGTGCCATAGATGATTGCCTTCAGTGGACCCCAAATCTACTTGGGCATGTATGGAACTTCCTATTTGTGAATTAATACAGATGAGCCAAATGTTGCAAGTATATATAACACTTATACCCATTTTTTTTGTTTTGCCTTTTTTTTTTTTTGACAAAGATTCACTATGTAGCCCAGGTTAGTTCTGACCTCTTAACCAGCCCCCAGCCTCTGTCTCTGGGATGCTAGGATTCCAGGCAAGAGATATCATACCTAGCTTTGCTTGAGATATTGATTTCTGCTTCTCAAACTATCTGCAAGTACTCTGTAGCCTATTGAACATCTGAAAATATTATTAATTTTTAATTTAATTTTATTTTTTGAGATATGGTTCCTCTGTGTAGCTTTGAAGCCTGTTTTGGAATTTGATCTGTAGACCAAGCAAACCTCAAACTGACAGAGATTTGCCTACTTCTGCTCCCCAAGTACTAGGATTAAAGGTGTGTGCTATCACTGCCTTGCCTGAAATCATTTTTAAAATTTTTGTTGATTATTTTAGTTTTATGTGTTTGAGTTTACCCTGCACACCATGTACATGCAGTACCTCAAAAGCCAGAAGAGGGCATCAGACTCTCTGAGGCTGTGTTACAGATGGTTGTGAGCCACCACATGGGTGCTGGGAACTGAATCTGGGTCTTCTACAAGAACAGGCAATGCTCTTAACTGCTGAGCCATCTCTCCAGCCCCAGGCATCAGAAACTATTAAAGACATTAACCTATTACTGGTTTTATCATCACAGTGTTTTTCAGGACATTGTCCAATTTGAAAATGACCTCTTGCCTGACTTTCTCACTCCCTGCGATCTGGTTTAACTGTCAGGCTCCAGCCAGTTTCGTCAACCACTGTAAAGAATGCCTGGCAAATCTTATCTGGGCACAATTATTTCACCTGTGAGAACTGGGGACGAGACAGTTTGAGATCCTATCATCAGTGTTGTGAATTTCTTGGGCCTTTTCCCACTTGTTTTTCTCTGTCTGCATTGGTTTTTTTAACTCACATCTTCACATCCATGAAAAGACAGGCAGGTGGGTGTTGTGTTTCTCTAAGTTTCTCAAACTTGAGTTTTCATATCCCCTTGTGGACACAGCTAAGAAGAATTTCCTGGAGCTATGGCTGGATCTTCTCTCACAACTACATAGCCAGTGTGAGTGAGTAGACTGTACCTAAGAAGGAGACCCTCTCATTAAGGGAGATTTCACTGTATAGTCATTTGTTGGGAGCCAAAGTCAACTTAGCCATATTTCATAAGTTAGCTCCTACAGCTAGCCAGCAGTCCTTATCCTAGACAGCGAAATACCAGAGACTACACACTCTTATTGTTAAGCTAAACCATGACTTCAGGCTTTCTTTTTGACCTTCTCAGATCAGCAAGGTGACCTTCCCCAGACCCTCAACTGATAACAGATAGATTTCCATATCAATTCTACCCTGTCTGTTACTTCCCCTCACATTCTTTTGAACACCCCACCCCGTTCCTCCCAGCTACCTGCATGGCAGAGATTCTGTATAAATATTGGCTGTAATAATAAAGCTTTTGAGGACTTGAACAGAGAGATTTGTCTTATCCTTCCGTTCCTTTGTGTTCCTGCCTTCCATTTGCTTCCTTCCCAGGTCTAGGTCCACGCTGAAGACCCTGCTGGTCAGGGAAAATCATTCAATCATAGGTTTTTTTGTTTGTTTGTTTGTTTGTTTTTTTAAGTTCTAAGCAGTTCTAAATGCATTTGAATAATAGGTTAAGGCCATGACAAAAGTTATAGAAGACATTACATTTAAAACAAAAATTCTCTTGAAAATAAGTTTCAAATTGATCTCTGCTTTTATAATAAGTGTTCAGAATCAAGCTTTATTATGTATCATAAGTAGTGTTATCCTCTTTATAGGTGATAAAAATGAAGTCTTTAAAAGCTATAAGTTGTCATTTAATTGCAGCAAGGATCCTGAATTCTGACAGGAGGGTCACACTCTGAACAGTGGAGGCTCTAAGCTGGGCCATCACATTCCGGCAATAGGTTTTTATGTTATACTGTTAAGACAGTTTTCTGTTTGTTTGCTTCATGTTACTTATTGAGGGGCAAATGAATAGAAATTTCTCTAAAGATTCAATTTACAGCTAAAATGGACTTGAGTGGTGGACATTAAAAGTATCTTAGAGGGTTCCCCATACACACACACACACACACACACACACACACACACACACACACAATGGACCTCTCTTTGAGAGCCCTGGAGTTCAGTCTTTGTAGATGTGTCCTCCTAAGGACCATAAATGTGTGACCTGTGAGTGCATAGCCAGAGCCTGGGACTGTGGGAGAGAATTCAATCTAACTGGTATCCTGGAGAGGTATGGGTAGAAGTGTGTAGAATGTCAGCAGGACAGTTAAGATGGTGTTACCATCTCTGCCCAGGGATCTTGAGATATTCATTAAATGTGGAACATTTCAGTGAGTAGTACTGTCATGAGCAGTGATTCTGTAGTACGAGGAAGACATTTCCTTGTCCCGAGAGATTTTTCTCAGTGGTGTGACACAAGGAAAGTCAGGCATTTAGCTCTGAGGGGAGCAGACACCTGCCTTCTGAGAAGACTTTCTGCTTCTCACCCACAGGAAGGACCTCAGCATGGACAGTCACAGGTCCCCATGCTCAGGGGCTCTGCTCCTTCCTGGAGTGCTCAGCTTCCGTGCTAAGCAGACAACATACTTGCCAGGATTCCGGTGGTCTGCAGGGCCCCAGTAAGTTGACATTTGCTATCATACTTCCTGATTGCTGAAATCCAATGTTAACACTGACTTCAGTAACTGTAAGAATAGCTTTATTCTTATGTATGTAGAATGGTGAAGTTTTTAAAAGAGATTTTCATCTTTTTTCTATATGATATTGAATTTTCTTGGGGGAAGTTGTTTTAGGACTATCTGTAAGTGGTGGGATTCCGACATATCAAGTTGTTTCTCACTAAGCTGATAACTATTCTTACTCGTAAAGCTCTGCACCCAGTTTCTGGAGCCTCAGTTTCTGTGTTTCTGCCTCTTCACTTGCTGTTCCCGCTGACTTCTGTCCACACTAATGTCCAAGCTCAAAACTTCCCCACTGAGCACTTCTGAGACCACAGATTTTCCAGTTTTTATCTGTTAAGTAAGAAGTCCGTGAGCAGCCATGTTTTCACACCTCCGAGCACCTTCTGTGCCCCCGGCAAGTCCTCAGTCTCTGAGTCAGAATCCTAGTCAGACTGTGTGTTCCACAGTGGGTATCTTATGGTTCTTTCCCTGCGTGCAGAACCGTAAGGATTAAGAGGTCATGTATGTAAATAGTTCAGTGCACAGCCAGGCACATGAGTTTGATATTTTCTGTTATTATTGTCACATGTCCCCACTGATCCTTCTTCAAATTTCTCTACTTGCTTTTCTCACTAGACAGCTGAGATGTCTTACTTCCTACATAGGGCTCAGGGCTCTGGAAGTGAAGTCTCTCAGCTTCTTTCATTGCTCCAGAGGTGCAACAGAGAGTTGCCTCCTAGACTCACTCTCCTCCTCCAAATCACACTCATATTTGTGCTACCTTTCCACTAAGTAAACTTTCTTGGGGTTACAGAGCAGGTTTAATGATGTATCTGGGCTTTAGAGTTGGTAGAGATGGAATCAATCTTATATCTTCCTCTTACTGACTTTTCTACAGCATCCCCTTCTGATGAGGATAAACCTGGGATCATAGGCTTGGAGAACTTGATCTGGCACAAAGCAGAACTTGAATAAATGGATGCTTTCTATTGCTTTATTGGCTGGCATTGGAGCATCTTCCTTGGCAGCCTCATGTCACTGTGCATAAGCAGGTGCTTAATGGACATTTGTTTGAGCAGTGGCAATGAATGGCAGCCGGTTGACCATGATAAGGGTGCCTCTGGATGAGGCTCAAGATTCCTGACCTTCTTGGGGCTGCTTCACCTTGTCAAGGTTTCAGAAAGCACATGTCATGATGTGGGTGCTCTGGACAGTCATTCTGTCGCTATGAAAACTTTTCCTAAACATGTGGTCCCCTGATAACCTAGACTAGACCACACAGAGAAACAACTATGCTCTGGTTGGAAGCAATGTCAAGGCTCAGAACCAAGGGCAGCGGCTGTCTCAATGATTCTTTTCCCTGGACTACTGCCTCCGCCCATGTAAGAGGACAGTTTAAAGTAGACTCAGAAGGAAAGCAAAGTGGTCCAGAGGAAATCTTGGATAACGGTGGATGTGCACTTCTTTCTGTTCCTTCTTGTCACATCAGTAACTTGAATGACCAGACATCCCCTAAAACAAATTTTGGCCAATATTTCTAGAATACTGTCTAATGAGAAACAGCCAGAATGGAACACTGATGGTTCCAAGGGTACTTTACAGAGCAAACAGCAATTCACCTAGTGAAAGTGCTGCATCCAGACACCCGTGTTCATTCACCACAGAGCATCCTCTATGTGCCAGCCTCTTTAATGGGCTGCAGGGATACATGAAGGGAAAACACTCTTGCCCTCAAAGTTGTCCATGTTATTTGAGAAGATGGACATTCTAACCTTATCCTGAGGAAGCTGATAAAACTCACAACTAGGTCAAACATGCAACAGAAAGGGTTACTTTTGTGTCTGGAATAATAGATTGAGAGCAAAAGTTAGAATCATTTTTAATGATATATTTGGCCATTTGGCCCTATTACACACCACACTGGGAGGCTTCATCTTACCAAGCCAATGACCACCGAGTAGCAAGATAGAAAAATCAAGGCAACTGCAGAAGTCTTCATGAACAGTTGACCCCTCCCACACACACATTATTGAGTGACTCAGGCATGGTTTAGCCATCTGGCTGCCTATTTAAGGAATTCTGCTGTTATCATTCACTAGAATTCCTCTTAGGTACTGTTATCTATGCCAAACTTTCCAAGTCCCCAGGAATAATTAATGACAAATCTTAAACATAATCATGATAGACTATTTGCTAATAGTTTGGGGGCACTTGTGGAGAATCAAATGCATGATTTTGATCCTTTGGACACACACAGTGTAAGTTGGATCATAACCAGGTCACTTAAAAACCCTTGTCTACAATCCACCTCATCACCTCTAAGTCTGCATTCACACTGTTTCATGAGGGTTTTATAATCAAAGCTATTGCTTTATAAATCACATTAGATCTGACCCTTAAAGTTTCACCTTTGGTGGAAGGATAATAAATTGCTTGGAAGGCATTGATGATTCCCCTTTTTATCCTCAAAAGACTGTTTCTACCAAAGGACTTGGCACTATTCTGCTACTTTGGATAATAATTTTTAAAAATGGCCCATAGTTTCCAGAAACATTTATCCTTTTTGCACAGTATTTAGCAAAGATGACTTTTGACTCCGACTTGATGCACAACACACTTTGGCTATTGTTTAATTAAGACCTTTCCCGAGAATCCTTTCTTTTTAAACTTGTTCAGTGAAAGTCAACAGGAACTCAGCACCCACTGATAAGACAGGTCCCATTCATTTCTCCTCTTGTTCCCCTCTTCCTGTGTAGGGTTAGAGGCTAGCCAGGCTGACCTCTAGTGTTCCTTCCAGCTTTCAGAGCCTAATGCTTTTTAATTACACTGTTACCCCAGTGGATTGTGGTAAATGGGAAATTGAGGTTAATTTGTGCTGTGCCTTGGGCTGTGGCACTGACATCCACAGACTAATCTACTTAGACTGAATCTTTTTATGATGTCACTCGCCTTTTCTTATAGGTGCCTATCCTTCTGTAATAATTAAGTGTGGCTTGCCTTGGCCTTGTAGTTCTATGGACATGGACCTGCTGCTGATTCCCCTAAGTCAAGATGCAAACTGTCTTCCAAAATGTGTTTACACTGAATTCTACAGATGATGTGATTGCATTTTGTAAAAAAAGAAAGAAAGAAAGTGTATCCACTTTTTTCTTAAGTGGAAATGGTGAAATTGAATCTGAATGAGGAAATACAAGAACCTCAGAGAGTTCTTTAGTCTCGGGGAAATTAAATTGGCAGACTTTGCAGAGAGGCCTCTAATGTCTAACTCAGGTGTTTAAATATAACAGCCCTATGAACTACCAGCCCAATGAACTGGTAAAGAGAATTAGGAGGGAACTATCAGCGCAAGTGTGAGTCCAACTTTCTCCAAGTATGTGTCACCTAGTCACTTCATCTAAGCATTTGGACTCAGGTGCTTCTGCACAATGAGAAAACAAATCACACTTTAGGCATTAGAATTTGGATTGTGCGTGCAAAGTGCCTGACAGGCAGGCTTTGTGCAGGTCCTGTGGTGATGACATGCTTCGAAAAGCCAGTCATCCTGAAGTACAGGCTCTTGACAGTAACTAAAACCAAAACAACTTGAAGTTTGCTCATTTTCATCCCTAAAATGATTGCCTGTACCCTACTGAGTCTCTCCGACTTTCTCTGAGCTGCTTTCCTGATTGTGGTGTGCTGCAAGGCTTGGATGGCAGCTTATCTCGCTCAGAGTGTGGAATAAGCCCTTCGCAGCCCCTGGTGTTAAGGGGCTTGACTTATCTCATGTGGTGGCAGAGTGCCCTCCCTGAATATGCATCCTGTCACCCTCGATCTGTGCTGTGGCTCAGCACAGCTGTCAAACACCTCTAGTGTGTGAAGAGCCCACTGATGGGCCATCCACTCCACTCCCAGGATATCCTAGGTCATTAGGCATTCTCATTTTTAGGATTTTTTTTTTTTTTTACTTAAAAAACATACTTGAAAAATAGTGTTTGCTCTAAGAACAACAAAGACGTTTCTTAAACTACAGGTAATGTAATTGTCCCATGTAAACGTCTTGTTCCAGCTGTGCATGTGTTTCTGAAAGGATGGCCAGCATCATCACCTTGATTTAAAATGTGTCCCACTCACTGTTCCAAGGGACAATCTCACTGTCAGATGTGCAGAATTTAGGCAAACCTTTTTCTTCTAAATGTGACCATTTTTTTCTCCATTTCTTAAGCCAGCTAGAAAAACCATTCCTGTCTTTGCTCTCCTCTATGGTTGGAGCAGGACCCTATGTGAGGACAAAAGGACCTGTCACAGAACTTCTTCCTAATATTCAAAATTTTTTAATGAAATTTTCATCAGCCTGAATTTGATTTTTTATGTAAAGAATGACATAGACAATCGAAATTCCAGTAAGTAATCTCTTAGTCTTTATTAAATGTTGTTTCCTCATTAAGCTACTATACCAGCTATTTTTAACCAGTTTTTCTTATTTGCGACTCTCTTCCCAGGATCTTTCTATCTTTTGATATATCACTACAATACAATGCTATTATGAATGTTATTGAGTTTTAATAGATCTTAATATTTGGCATGAGTCTCTCATTTAATTATTCCACATCTATACAGCTGTTTTAATCCTGTTCTTCAGTTTCCCTCTCTTGGGAGTTTCAGAGTATGGATAGGTGGATGTCTGCAGAGACACTCAGCTCCCCCAGAGTCCCTCAAGCCAACTAACACATGCTGGCAAGGACATTGGTCAATAAAACCTTTGCTAGGAAGAACAAACCTGGAAACCCATTCAGGAAAACAATCTGGCATTGTATAAAATTAGGAGTCTTACCCACTAGCCCATAACTCTATTCCTATTTTTACATTAATTTTTATGGAATATGATCCAGGTCCACATCATCCAGCATGATAGTAACTAGCTGAGTGCAGCTGTTGAAATGCCAATGGTTAAATGAGATAAAATTAGAAATCTACTTCCCCGGCCACTCTAGCTGTGATCTTGAATCCAGTATCTGGGCATCTCAGGAACTGCGGCCATGGACAGAAAGTTGTAGCAGATGGCACTCCTGGAGAATCTCTTGAACAGAAAAATAGCATATTATTCATGAGAGTTCCAATGTCTGTTAACAGTGAACAATAAACCCTCATAGTCATAAAATTGGCAACTTAGTACTGAAAAAAATCAATGAATAACAGTCACATGCAGGCGACCAAGATGTGTGCGTGGAAAATATGCTGGAGGCAAAAGAAAAAGGTATAAGAAACTGAAACATTTCAACTGATCTATGCTAAAATAGACAAGCCTATCCCATAGCTTGTTAAATATTTTTATGGTTACATGATGTTTGAGATATATCCCAAAGTCTTGATCATATTCAAGTAACTAGCAAGAGCAATGTCATGATCTTAGGGTGTGATTCAAGGAACCACAAGAACCTAGAGCCATCTTCAGGGAGCTCCTGACTTCATAAGCCTCATGTCAGTCAAGGGTTATATACTGACTGCTTTATTTACAGCCTGACCGGGATTCACAGGGACCGCAGAAATCATCAGAATGCTGTCCAGTGTATCTATTCTTGAATTAAATCACAAGTCCTCTGTGACAACAAAAAGTTCAACATTAAATCCTTCAGGCTTGTAGAGTTATGAACTAAATGCAGAACATTTTGCACCAGCTCGAAAAGCATTACATGTGGTTGATTGATACTTTATTACCCTAAAATGTCTAGTATAATTGTTATATAATTGACTCCACAGGAGAGTGGTATTCAGTCCATGATAAATGGAGTGTAACACACTACAGATGAGTTGAACCCAAAATAATAATATCAGTCCAAATTAATAGACTATGTCAGGAAAATATATCAAGATAGATAGTAAAAGATATGTGGAGGCTTTTGGCTGCTTTGGGGTCAAATGAGAGTCACCGGAAAAAGATTTCTAGAGAAACTTACCTGGTAAAGGAGCCCCTGCAGCGAAGTGATGATGCAGACCTGAGACAGAGGATGGAGTCAATTGGCATTTCCTTTCTGTGCACACAAAGCCCTACCTCTTCCTCATGCTCGCAGCATGGGTAAGGTGAATAGACCTTTACGAAGCCTGTATTTCAAGATAGTATAGATAGTGGCATGGGACTGTGCCCAATTTCTCAGTATATCTATTAACCAGCTAAAGATATATAAACATTGATGGTTAGTTTCTCTATCACCAAGTACATACATGGAAGCCAGTGAAATCTTCATCGCACAATTTTCTTTCTGGGATGTAATGAGCTCAAAATGGGAGGTGTGTCTGTCCTCTGACCTTTGAAATTAGTGCACCCTGGGACTGGAATGCGGCCACTTGTTCTGATGTCCCATGGCAGTTGCAAGTACATGCCTGCCATTTAAAACTTTGGAGTGTATGCATTGATGTGTGTGTGTGTGTGTGTGTGTGTGTGTGTGTGTGTTTTGCACATGGTATGGGAGGCTTATTTTCATGCTTTTAGTAACTTTGTGTTAAGAGATGCACCACTGGTAGAGTGGACTGTGGCTTTGGGCCACAGGTGCAATCTATTTTCAATCTGCTGATGCCATTTTGCAACATGAGCAGAAACATTGATCAAAACACTGGCTTTGAATCAACTACCAGACAGGAGGAAAATGAGCAGCTAAACTTCCCAAGACAGCTCAAAAAGAATGCTGTAAAAATCTGGGGAGAAGGAAAAGAATCAAAAGATGACTAGAAACTTGGGGAACCAGTGAAAATGGTAAATGGGAATACTGTAGCTAACCTACTAGAAAGAGTGTAGCAAAACTTACCCAAGAATTTAAGATAGTATTCTAGTGTACCAAAGGGTTAGACACTGTCCTCAGAACACACCAAAGGCTGCCTGCAGAGCTGCACAGGGAACATTCTGAACAAGCAGAAGAGATTCCATTATAATTGTCCCTACAGGAAATCACCCCTTGGAGCTGTCTACAGAGCCACCGTGACAGCCCATGCCTCCTGCTGCCACCAATGAGCATGGACCGCATGGTTAGCCTGGGTTGTCATTCCTAAAGTAGACATACAATCAATTACACCAGCCCCACCAGCCCCTTACTAAGATACTTGGCATTTTTTATCTGTTTCATAATGCTATTAGCTAGGCTGCTAGAGCCTTGACTTCGTCTTTGAGGTGAACTTGGCAGACATTTTGGTAATGTAAATAACCTGTATCACAAGCATAGAACCTGAATTTATACGCAGCTACCTGCCTTCTCACTGGACTTCTCAGGTACAAGGCTGGAAAGGGAGCTAGTTGCTATTACTATCCATTCCTGGTCTAATAGAATCTGGGTTTCACAGCTGGGCAGTTTCTATTCTGTAGTAATCAGACTGCCTAGACTTAGCCTGGGATTTCACAACTGCACAGTTCAGTGACTTCTGACCAGCTGTAGAACCTCAGGGGTCTACACACACAACAGGAATGAAAACAGGGTTATGAGACGAAGCACACTATATGGTCTCTGTAAAGCCTCTCACAATGTTACATTCTAAACCTCATAATAATCAGAAACTGGCTTTACTTCAGCCTAATTGAGTTTGTAGGAAAATGATCAGGACTCTTCAGGCTTTCCTGTTTCTAACACCAAATGCTTCAAAATTTGTTTCTGAGTTATTTATATTCACGTAACTTAAAGTTATTGGATATTTAGTGCATCTTTGGACATGTGAGCCCTATCAATACACATTGCCACTAATGTGTGTTCTGTTGACTCTTAATGTCTGCCATACACATGTGCAAAACTGAATCCCACAAGCCTAGAATCCAGACATTCCTACCAAAAAGGAAGTCAAATGAAAGAAAGAGTAGCAGAGCCTTTGTGAAGAAAAAATTGTCTTATCCTCACCAGTGTCAGAATGTAGAAATGTTTACAAAATGCTCATTAAAAGAAAAAGGGGTTGCAAGATAAAAATGAAATCTGGTGTACAAGTTTACTGGGCAGAGATAAGAAAAGGCTAGGCCCTATAGGGGATTTTGCTATCTAATTACTGCAACCTGACTTTTGGCGGGGGTGGGGAGTAAGGGGGAGGGGAAGAATTTCCGTACAGTGACACAAGACATTTACACTCCACAAGATAAAACTGCCACTTAGAGCCCAGGGGAGTTAAGCTTTCCTGGGTTAGCCTGCAGAGCTGAGCAGAGTCATGGCTTCTCTGGTCCTGCTGCTGCTGAGCTCTGTCTTCTGCCTGGTGGCTCACTCGGTGTCTGGAAGCCCCATCATGGGTCTTGAGCAGTCACCCCTGGAAGAAGACATGCCCTTCTTCGATGATATCTTCACAGAGCAAGATGGTCTTGACTTCAACACCCTGCTGCAAAGCATGAAGGACGAATTTCTCAAGACATTGAACCTGACGGACATTCCTGTGCAGGACACAGCCAGAGTGGATCCGCCAGAGTACATGCTAGAACTCTACAACAAATTCGCCACTGACAGAACCTCCATGCCATCTGCAAACATCATCCGGAGCTTCAAGAACGAAGGTAGGATTGCTTTCGTGTTTACCTATGAGATTTAGGCTTTCCTTTTTCTCAGGAAGAAATATGTAAACCTTCATGTGGGGCTGAGGTGGACGAAGGAAGAATTCATGGAAATGCATGGCTGGACCCAGCACATCAGATGCTGCACATGGTCCTTCTAGAACTCCAAAAATGCTATAAGAAGTCTTCTTAGGAAAACCCACAATATGTCCATCATTCTGGTATCAGAACAGGTTCTTGATAGAGTTTTAATCTGGACACCAAATATAAAAAAAAAAAAAATAAGTGTTGATCTGTTGTTTTCTCTTGTCTGCTGCTTTCTAGACAGGACTTGCTTTCTGTCTGGGATTGATAAAAAAAATTCATCAACCTTTCCTTAGATCAAAAATAGTGAAAACAATACAAAGAAATTAGACACTTGGAATTTGTGGTTCATTCAAACTCTGGGTGAGTTTCCAATTGTGACTTCATTTAAGCTGATAGAATGGGGACTGTATTTGGTATATTATTCTAATGCTGTGTGGTGTTTAATGAGCCATGATAAGACCCCAGGAAGTGGGAACAACCCAACTAACAGACCAGCTCACTGTGACTACATCTTCTTGAAGAGCAATATACAAATTTCAAATTGTTATTTCTTCTCCTCAGATCTATAAATGGGTCAGCAAGCTAATCCTATGTGGCACTAGCAAAAAAAAAATTATGATCTTGATAGTAGAGGTTGTGGATAAAGAAAAACTGGTTCTTTATTATTTACCAATTGTGCTTTTATAGACACTGGGTGGGTAAAAACGAGGTTTGATCAATATTTGCCAGATACTCTTGGAAGTAGGAAGGCAGTGGTACAGAACGGCTCAGGACAGCTGAGAGATAACTAACTGCCTTGGGTAGCTGTGATTGACTAGTCTAAGTGATGGGAACCCCTGAAGCTGCCTGACACAAATGAGTGACTCACCAGCAGCTAGAAAGAAGAGAGGGCTCCTTAGTAGAAAGTGATAGATAAGCCACGATGACTTTTAATGAATTATTTAATATTCTAGGTGCTGGAGTAAACACTACATGGGTATTCCTCAGACATCAAGATAGTGTTTGCATTTAAAATCCAACAGATCACCACCATCTAACTCTATTTAGTAACGTATTTCTGGTGGAAACTGAAACCTGAGATTTCAGATTCTTTTGAAGGCAAATCTCAGAGGAAAAAGAGCAATCTCCTGGAGGAGACTGCCTGATCTTCCTCATTGGAGCCGTAGTCTAGCTCAGGCATAAGGGGAATGTGGTCTAGCTCAGGCTAGGTGGGAATGCATGGTTTCACTCTTGTTTCTTGCTTCTCCCATGGTAGAGCAGGTGATGGAGGTGAGGAATGTGAGCAAGCTTATCATTACTGGAGATCCATGGGGGAAGATCAGACTTGGGAACACCCGGCCATCCACTCCTATCAGCCTAGAGATAGGCTTATATAACAGAAGACATGTGTCCCTTCACCAGGCTCTCCCTGCTGGATGCTGTTATCCATCTACATACACACCTTTTGGGTTTGCTCAATGGCATGCCCTATGAGGGAAAGACCAAGATGACTCCAGATCTAGTTTATCTTTGAACTAGTGTTACATGCAAGGTGGAAAACATGCCTTCATTTCTTAGCTTGGGCTTCATTCTCTGTATTGTCTAGGGAGTCAGGTCTATACATAGTGGTTTGATTTGTTTCTGGTACAAAACTAGCATTAAATCTGTGTGTGCATTGTGGGTGTCATTGTGACAGACACACAATTTGCAGAGCAATTGGCATATGAAATCTGTCAAGGACTTAGTTTTCCTGCTCTGATATGTGATTTTTATACATCTCTTGTCACATATGCAAAGAACTGTGGGTGGTTTTATTTAGATAAGGGATGGTTGTGTGTGTGTGTGTGTGTGTGTGTGTGTATTGTTTTTTATTTTAAACTGGCCTTAAACTCACCATGAAATATTCATATTTAAATTTTAGAAATTATCAACTATTAATTGCTTTTGAGACAATATTTTACTCTGTAGCCCAGGTTGGGCTTGAACTCACAATTCTCCTGTCTTGATATCTTGAATGTGAGCTTATTTTTTTTTAAAGCACATCTTCATTTAAGTATAGTTGAAATATAAAAAAATCTGCATGTATCTAATGTGTGTAATGTAAGTGTTTTGTTTGCATGTGTAAGCATCCACTGAAGCCCCTGCCATCATCAAGACAGTGAGCATACCCATCCCCCAAGCCTCCTCCATTTCAGAGAGGATTAGGGATCACAAGCCTGCTCTCTTGTTTTTGATCTTTTGTGATAGCAAGTGCACAGGTGACTGCTAGTGGATGAACTTTCAGAGAGAGACTTGACCGCACCACGACCTCAAGGACTCCCTCCTTGATAAAGAAATGGAAGTGAGGTAGGGAGTTTTCTTTCTAAGAATCAGAAGAACATCCTCAAAGATGCAGAATACAGAGGAGGGTTAGAGTTTTTGTTTTAGTGTTTTTTCAACTGTGAAAGCTATTAATCAAATAGGATAAGAGCACCGTCTGCTCTTCCAGAGGACCCGGGTTCGATTCCCAGCACCCACATGGCAGCTAACAACTGTCTGTAGTTCCAGTTCCAGGCAAACACCAAGGCAAATAAATAATAAATAAATAAAGTTTAAAAAAAAAAAAGTATTCATTCAATTGGTCAATAAATACCCACCGAGCAACTGAAGCTTCCTGTGTACTGTAGAGAATGGATAGGAGCCATGGCTTGATCAGGATGCTAAGCCTTGGTAACAGTTACTCTGGTCACAACAGTGACTTCAGGGCCATCCTATAAGTCAGTGTCTCCACTGCCACTGTCAAGATAATTTTAATTAGCACCCAGAGGAAGCTGTAAAATGTGTGAAATAATGAAGTGTTTTATTTATATACATTTAAAAAGCCCACATAACTATCAGCTTAAGGGCAAACTCTTAAACCTTTTGAGAGTAAATATAAAGCCACCAGCTAAAAAAGGATGCTGAGCACAATGTGAACCAGAGAATCTACTGAGATCATTAGCTGGGCATACAGTTGGGAAAAGGTTAGTTACTAAGGACAATAGAGGACCCTCAATTGTAGGTCCCTGGTATCTTGGTGGCAAAATCCTTATATACTCTGACATCTGACCTTGTAAAGACAAATTACCTGAGATAAGTACACAGGAGCTCTGAGTTCTCTGAAAAATTCTTATATGTGTGTGTGTGTGTATATATATATATATATATATACATATATATATATATATATAACACAATATCAGGCATGGCATGGTGGCACATGCCTGCCTGCACAGTGTCTTAGAAAGCCAGAACCAGAGGATTTCTGTAAGTTAGAAGGCAGCCTGCTCTACACAGTGAGTTACAGGCCAACCAGGGCCACGCCAGACCTTCTCAAGATGAAAAATCAGCATGAAAGCATTTGGAGACATGTTTCTGACACTGAAGGACCTTTAACAAGCTATTCCATATAGATCTGGAATGGTTTGGGTGTGTCCAACTCCATGCTGGTGCTAGTAAACATCCCCAAGGCAACTGTTTACCCTTGAACCACATCTTCCCTCACTCACACATTCTCCAGAACCAGTTTATCAAGGTTCTGTTGATCTTGCTAAACTTTATTACGTCAGGACAGGGTCAGCAAACTTCCTTTGTAAAGGCCAGAAAGTCCACATCTAACCCCATCCTCTGCAGGGCAGAATTAGCCAGAGACAGTACAGCCATACTGGAGTGGGGCTGTCTCTGATGAAGCTTTGTTCTCCACAGCATGTGACCCCTGGTCTATGGAGATCCTCCATGAAGACCAGTGGCCAGCCAGCTACAAGAAAACATGAACTTGGAAGTCTTTAGTCATGAGCTAGCTCAGAATAATCTCCACGTTCCATTTTATGGTTCACTACTGGTGGGACCGACAGCGGGCTTGTCTGCAGCTCTAGGTTCTTTACAGTCCTATCCCTGTTAGGTGGCAAGTTTTCTTTCCTCTTTCTACATAAATAAGCATATGCTTTATGATGCAGCATACCTAAAGAGTCTGATTTCTCACAAACACTTTTTTTCTTCTTTAGATCTGTTTTCTCAGCCCATCAGTCTTCATGGACTTCGGAAATACCCTCTCCTCTTCAATGTGTCCATCCCTCACCATGAAGAGGTCATCATGGCTGAACTCAGGTTGTACACGCTGGTGCAAAGAGATCGTATGATGTATGATGGTGTGGACCGCAAGATCACCATTTTTGAAGTACTAGAGAGTGTTGAGGGTGAGGAGGATGAAAGGAGCATGCTGGTCTTAGTGTCAACAGAGATCTATGGAATTAACAGTGAGTGGGAGACATTTGATGTCACAGATGCTGCCAGACGCTGGCAGAAGTCAGGCCCGTCTACCCATCAGCTGGAGATTCACATTGAAGGCCGACAAAACCAAGCTGAGGACAGTGGAAGGGGACAGCTGGAAATAGAGATCAGCTCTGAGAATAAGCATGATCCTTTGCTTGTTGTGTTTTCTGATGACCAAAGCAATGACAAGGAACAGAGAGAGGAACTGAATGAAATGATTGCTCACGAACAGGATCTGAACCTGGACACGAATGATTTTTCTAACGGACCTGACGAAGCGGCCTTGTTGCAGATGAGGTCCAACATGATCGACGACTCTACTGCTCGAATCAGAAGGAATGCCAAGGGAAACTTTTGCAAGAGGACCTCGCTCTACATCGACTTCAAGGAGATTGGTTGGGACTCCTGGATCATTGCTCCACCTGGGTACGAAGCCTACGAGTGCCGCGGTGTCTGCAACTATCCTCTGGCAGAGCATCTCACACCCACAAAACATGCTATTATCCAGGCCTTAGTCCACCTCAAGAATTCCCAGAAAGCTTCCAAAGCCTGCTGTGTGCCCACGAAGTTGGATCCTATCTCCATCCTCTATTTAGATAAAGGTGTTGTCACCTACAAGTTTAAATATGAAGGAATGGCTGTGTCTGAATGTGGCTGTAGATAGAAGAGGAGTCCCATGGTTTATTTAATAACTGCAAATGTGTATATTTTGTGTTCTATTTAATGAAACTATTTAATGAAGGTGTACAGATTATAGAGGTTGCCACCTTAGGGAAATGGACAGTTCAGTGTGCTGTAGAAAATGTGTATTTTGCTATACAATTTGGTCCCTTTCACTTAACTTCTTTGGACTCTCCAGTGATAGCATCTCTAACAACAAAATGCAGGTCTGTACCATTTACCCTCTATGCCAGTTTGGAAAGAGCAACCCATGAAGGGAAACAGTGTCAACACACAGATATTTATGAATGTTTGTGCAGGTGTGCATAAACTTATGAAAATCTTTTTGTTCAAAAGAGGCAGACTATACTCATACATATGAATGTTTTCTCCAGAGTGCCTATATTATAGGATATGAGGTTTAGGGTAAGAAAGTTCACATAGGGAGTTTAACCATCTAGAGAAGCATATTTTCCAAATGTTCTGGGAATGTGAATGTAGTTCTTTTCCGTTGCATCTGCCGTGGCTCAGAGCAGCAGGCTCAATGAGCAGGCTGCAGACTCAAGAGGTGGGTGGGGTTGTCAGATACAAGAAACAAATGGCCTTGACAGGCAATGGTCCCAGAGATGCACTTGCAAAGGATGGGCCCCTGGGCCATGTACTCCAGAGGACAGAGCCTGGTCAAGAAGGATGGGGGTGGGGCACTTCAGGACTGACTCCTCTTCAGGCAAAGGGAGGCAAGGCCACGTGTGCCAGCCTCCACTGCTGTAGAGGGCCATGGAGGTCGGGAGTGAGAGAGCAGAGGAAGAAGGGGGAAGGGTTATCCTCAGGTGTGTTTGTAAAATCATCACAATTCTAATGAAATAATTAAATCTTTTTTGGACAAAATAAAATGATCCAAGACTAAGAGGACTATCTCTACTAAAAATAGTCTTAATTTTATGACAGCCCACCCCTTGCTGGCCACCTCTGCTTCCTCTTTTATCTTCTTCCTGGTGTTTAACTTCCTGCCCTTCATGTCTCTTGTTTTCTTATCTTTCTCCCGCTTCCTTCCGCATGACATGGGTTGGGAGGAAACCCCTGAAAACATTTTCACTGAGTGTGAAATCAGTTAGTGGTTTGACTTCTAGACTTATTCTGGAAAGCTAACTGGATTTGATTTTAGCTATGTGCTTTATGCTATGTCCTTTCATAAAGAAAATTGAGTAGAAAAGGCTGGAGTCCAAGTGAATACATTCAAACTCATGAATTAGTAGAAATATAAACAGGTGACTCAAATGTTGAGGCTTTGAAATTAGCCTTGATCTTGGAAAGAATCCTGTGGCATTCCTGTTCTTCCTATACTGCCCTCTTTCCTGTTCGAATCATTGTCCATCATCAGGCCTTACAGCCTTTTGTCAGGGCCCTAGACTCTGTATAGGAGGAGCTAGAGCAGGCAGGTCCTAAGACAGGAAACAGGTGACATGGTGATTCACATGAGAAGCAGAAGTATGGCTTCTACTGCATTGCCCAACCCTATCAGATTGATTCTGTATATTAATTTTGGGCCAGCTATCAGCTTCTTTCTATACACTTAGGATTATACATTCAGATTATTCTATCAGGGAAAGGTATTTTCTGAATTTGAACTTCAACTCTATATATCTAGTTTGTCAAAATGCAAATTTCAGTTGTTGCCATGGAAGAATATTTTGATCATAAGTGGGAACATGGTGAGGAACATTGTGTTGACTAAGATGGATATTCAACTAAGAAGCATCCATATTTCCCTCTTCTTTCTAACACGGTGTGTTTGATTACATAATAAATCTATTTACTTATGCTAGCATTGGTTAGCCCTGCCAGCATCCCCTGAGGAAATGGTACAGCCTTCATTCCCTATGGTACACCATACATACTCATACTGCACGGTACTGCTGGTCCTTATTCCTCAAGGATAATGTCACAGACATGTAATAAATCTCAGTGCAGCAGAAATAGTTTCTTCTAAGTTCTATCCATGGCTTCACAACCAGCCCAGGGAAGATAGAAGCTTGGCTTTGTCATTTTAAAAGTTTAGATATGTCATGTGATGCTAAATGACTTACAAACTACAGGAAAATATGACAGCCAGTATAGCCAGAAGTTTCTTAGTCCTGCATCCACTTATAAAATAATTACTCAATGGCTTATATTAATTACAAACTGTTTGGCCTATGGCTCAGGTTCATTACCAACTAGCTCTTATAACTTCTCAAGCCATTTCTATTAATCTATGTCTTGCCACATAACTTCATGGTATTACCTGTTCCATTACATCTTTCTTCCATGGCAACTGTTCACAGCCTCTCTTCTGACTCCACCTTTTTTCTTCCTGTATCTCTCTTGGATTACTTGCCTCGTTCTGTTCTGCCTTGCCATAGGCCATAGCAGCTTCTTTTTAAAACAATGGTACAATGGTAGCAACACATATTCATAGCATACAGAAAGACGATTCTACAGCAAGCCAGATCTATGCTTTCTGGCCACAAAATACCACTGACATTAACATCTGATACTAGCAGTATTGGCTCTTCTATCCTGCCATGTTCACCCAGCCAGCTCCTGGAGAGACTTTATTGAGCTATTGAAGAAAGGCAACAGTTGAGGCTATCTGCATATCCCACATGCAGCTCCATTTACCATAGTGCAAATATAAGCTGTATTTTTCATGATGGTCTTTTGTAAAAAGGTATGCAGATAGTCACATATTGGATATTCAAGTGTTGCTGTTTTTATTTTTTGTTGCCCATCAAAAAGTAAAATGACAAAAGCCATAAATAGAAGCATTTTTCTATCTTCTCCAAGTGGCTGCCTGTAGCCATCTAGTTTATTGCCTTAACCTGAAGCCACAGAATAGGTAGGGTCTCAGGAAATGGAAACTTAGTGGTACATTTCTGTGATGACAAATCTTCCATTATGCCAGCCCATATCAGCTTTGTTTTATTTCTTATGCTTTGATGGCAAAAGCTGATGAACCTAATGACTCTTGAGGGCAACACTAGCAGGGGCACTGGGCAGCCCAGCATTGGCATGGTCATGTAAAAGTTTCTAGGCTTCTTACTATTTATTGATTAATATATTTATTTTTGTAATATAGTGTAGAATATTAAATATTTTATTTTTATGTGTGTGTGACTCCCTCTTGAATAGAGCAGCCTTCTCTGCAGTCCATAGAATACCCTTTCCAGGAATGTAGCTCCATTAGAGTATACATACTTATGTCCACTTCTGCTTTTTGAATCAAACTGTTATTTTAAGGGATCTGGCCATAGCATTGTGTGTTTGTGTCTTGTGAGAAAACTATAAGCCCCTCCATGTATCTGCTGATTTGTAAATAGCAGAGTTTAAACTGAAGTTCAGATGTTTCCAAATGTATTTTGTCATAAATGGTATGCCCTCCCTTAAGTGAACCTGGTCACTTCATCATGAGAGAGAAACATGGTCAGCCATAGGCAAATGATTACTACTCTGTTAATGGAAGTGACATTTAATCGGACCTCCCAAATGGGTCCTTTTTTTCTGGAAATATACATTGCCTCCCTGATCTGCAAACTCAGACAATTGTACCAGAAAGGTCAAGTGATTCTTCAGAGTTGATCTCTCAGCACCCTGCCCTTTTCCAGTGTGAAACTTTTAATCTAAGAACTTAATGATGAAATACTTTTTTAAAAAATGATTACTAGAATTTTATCATCTTTTAATGATTTGTACTCTTTCAGTAAAAGATATGTTGATATGAAGGAATTTATATCTCGGCTTTTACCAAATTCATAAAGTGTAGCAGTGTTTAGGCAAATCTCTTATCATTTACTTACAATGCAGTGTGGATTCCCTTCAGTCACTGAGCCTCACCCTGTCCTGCTTAACCCTCCACAGCTCTAAGTTCATGTGTGGTGGAAGGCAACATTAGCTTTCTCTGTGTATTTTCTTGTTCCTAAAGACACTTGGTTTTACACATTTATTGAGAGGGAGAGTGCTAACCCAGCAGTAGAAAGATGTTTCCACACAGAGAAACACCGCGTGGAGCATGGAGAATGATCATTTCTATCACACATTCGCACTGGTATTTGTGAGCTACTAGCCTAATTGCACTGGTGGGGGTGGGAGGGGGGAATTGATGGCTCTCTCCCAGCAGGCTCAAAGGCATCCAGGAAATTAGTTGATACCTGAGCAGCCGATTTAGCTAAGCATAGTCATGTTCTTTGGTAAAACAAATTCATCATTCATGTCCAGGTCTTCTAGAAGTTAGACTAAAATTTTAAAAAGTGGAAATAAATATTTTACACTCTGTTCACTAAACAAATATGTATATTAGAATCATCTTGTTAAATAAAATGGAAAAATTATTTTGACAATAATCTTTGGAAGTTTATTTTTTTTAAAAAAAAAAATACAATCTCTCCCTGTTTTCTACCCTACTCTATTTATATTTTCCACACCACAATATATCCAGATGTAATAAGACTTCTTGCTTAATTAGAAGATGAAGAGACAATGGACTGCAATGAGCCTCTGCTTTTATATATTCTTCTTATCCTATATGATCCTTGCAAACTCCAGAAATACTAGCAACAGGTAACTCAGTTAACTGACTCTTCTTCAGCC
This sequence comes from Sigmodon hispidus, assembly GCA_004025045.1. Taxonomy (NCBI): domain Eukaryota; kingdom Metazoa; phylum Chordata; class Mammalia; order Rodentia; family Cricetidae; genus Sigmodon; species Sigmodon hispidus. Next base: position 8,379 of record PVIH01020287.1, on the reverse strand, counting down.
AAGCACATACACCAAATGTCTGAACCTGCGGTTCCTCTCGTACTGAGCAGGATTACCATGGCAACAACAGCCTGGGCGGGATTCTGACTTAGAGGCGTTCAGTCATAATCCCACAGATGGTAGCTTCGCCCCATTGGCTCCAAACTGACTCTTCTTTGCTAATAACTGGGAAACATTTCTTGGAATCCTGATTATATTATAATAAAGAACAATTAATTTGCAGAATATTCAGGCTAAGTTTGATTTACCTTTTATTACAGAATGTCACATGATCTCAAGTTTACAAAGGATCTTTAAAGCTACTCTGGAGGTAGACATCAAAATACAGTCATATTCTCTGCAAATATTAGTTATAAGACAGGGGTGTCCTGACTTCTCAGGGGACTCTGCTGCTGTTCTGTGCTCAGTTTAACAGATAGATGTTTCACTGTGTGTAAAAGTCACCAGGGATGCACTAAGGGTGTTTAGAGCCCCCAGGAAATACACAGCAAGAATCTGAGCTGTGAGGTGTGTGGCCCCCTCCTAGGCACTGGGAGCAGGAGGAAGGATGGCAAATGTTCTGGAAGGAGGTTCATTCCAAGACAGCATGCAGGGCTTGCAGTTCAGTTCGGGAAACAGCTTTTGGAAGGTGACAGTTCCTCCTGTAAGATCCGCCTCTCTCAAGTGAACTTCAGCATCCTGGCTGGTGTGATAGGGAGTGTAGCTTGGATGAGCACTGACAAGGTGAGACCGTTTAGTCCTACAGTGAGGGACCACAGTCCTCCTCCGGATTTAGGCAGGCTTGGGCTAAAGGAATAGGAAAGCTATTCTCTTGACAGGGCTTTGAATTTCTTAGTAGCCTATCCATTCTTCTGTAAATATTTCCATTTATAGATGCCTGTCGCTCAAGGCACTGGCCTGGAGCTTTTCTCCACACATGGTCTGACCTGAGCAGGACCACTCTGACTGGCTACTTCATTCTAGATGTCTTTTTTTAAAAACTGAGGCAACTGGGATGCACTGAGCAGAACAGAGGGGCAGGTAATTTATAAGGAGGTAGTTTATAAGAAAGTGTGAGAAAATTATGTCCAGAGCTCATATATATTTAATAATATGTTAAAATTCTAAGAATGAACTTGTCTGAACTGATCTTTCTGGTGTTGAGAGAATAAGATGTGAGACCCAAGCATGTGACTCTGGTCACATGGACAAGAGTCCACTTTTGTCCAGAAGTGGCTCTTTGTAAATAAGGGATATATTTGGAGGTGAGAGTATGTTAACTTGGCTGTTAACTTGGCAGTTATAAATGGATTATGTGATTATAATGGACACTCCTTAACCATCGGCTTAAAGAATGGACTCCTGCCTTCTCTTGGCCTTCCTCAGTCCACACAGACCTCAACTATCTCATCCCCCTGAGAAAGCTGGCAACTGCAGGGACACATGATCCATTTTTACTCTGAAATGAGATTCTTAGTCTGATAACAGTTTAGACCTCTTAGCTGAAGTTAAGATGTTTTAGTAAGTGCTGTCACATCAAGACTTGGCTGGGCAGTTTCACACTCAGAATGTGGGGCTGATTCCATTGATGTCCCAGAAGGGAATATTTCATCCTAACTTCTAATTAGTACAGTTTAATTGATTATGAGGAAACGTCAGAGGGGCCATGTAAAGAACATTCTGAAATACAGACAATTTAAAGATAAAAGGCAAAATAAGACTGAAGACACTGGGGGGTTTAAGGAGATTATTGAAGAGCTCTGGCAGCACCATGGTATGCTGCTGGAGTGGACTGGAGAACTTTCTGACTGGGCAGAAAGGACATTTTGTTGTGATTAGGTCTCTGCTACTTGGTGGTAAATCTGACTTTATTTACACCCTCTCAAATAGACTTATCTTTATCTTATCTTCACAAATCTGTAAGGCTGAGAAATTGTGTGGGAGGCGGGACTAGGATTCTTTGTTTACTCTGATGTAAGGTGTATGCACATGGGATCTCTGCCCTTGTGGACAAGCTTGGCACAAGAAGGGGGGGCAGTGTCCTTCAGTGTGGAAAACCTGCTGTCTAAAAATGAACCACAAGACATTTTCCTGAAATAGCCACGTTCAACTCTCTATTCCCCAAAAGGAAGCATGCTTTTCAGGCAAGAGACCATCTGTTTCAAGTGTTTAGAGAACACCCTCCAATCCCTGGGAATTTAAACTTTCTTATACCCGGTTCAATGTTTGATAAGGAAGGGCGGCTAACAGGATGAGAACTGAGTTACTATATTAAGAAATGCAGGCAGAACAGAAACCAGGCCCAAAGTTATTTTGTTTATGCTTCCATCTGCTTTAATTAACATAATATTTACATGAGACCAGCTTCTGTTATGTTTTTTCTGCAGCAGTCACATGTCTCATTCTTTCCTTCTTTCTTTTTTGAAGTTTTTGCAAAAATACAATTGCAAAAGCATGTGGAGTTTAGACACAGACTTCAAAGCATAACGTCCTAGCTCCCAGGCCTCACTTCTTGACGCAGTGTGAGGTCAGACATCAGTTCCACAGACTGGTTAGTGGACTTCCAGCCTAAGATAAATAATATGATTTTACTATAAACATTTCTCAAATAGTGTACAAAGTGTACTTATTCTAAAGGTCTTCAATGTTTACCTCAAGTTCAGATTTAATTGCACTTTTTTATTTGTGGAATCTGGCTGCCTGTACACAATGACTTGGAAGGTTACAGGAATGGAAAGGTTTGTCTGTGCATTCCTGAAGGGGCTGTTCAGAGGACCTGCAGGCATGGCTTATGGCTAAAGAACTGCTTTAAGACTTGACCACAGCACCTGCTTGGTCACAACACTACAAACCACAGGAATTCCTAATATCTTGTCAGGTCATTTCATATCATCAATCAAAACCCCAGTCTCCTTAGTGAATTCTTTGAAAACTTGTAGGCCTGTGACCTGAGGGCTGGTTTTTGACCTGCAATGTCCAGCTCAGATTGTTTGATGTACTGATGTCTAAGAATATGTCATTATTGCTACCATTGAAGTGTGACAAACCACAGCCAAGAAGGAAGCTTTTTAGATGATGAGTATTTCTTCAGCTCATAAATCTTGAGCTGATTCAGTTTTGAGGGGACTTCTTAAAGACATCCTTGGGTGGCAGGGATACCATCAAGGCAGAGGCACCTGGAATAGAGCCTTGTAGCTCTTCGTTTTCTTCTCAGTATGTTCTCCCCACAAGGCCACCTTGGGGCAGCCAAAAAGCTCCCATCTGCATGTTTGCCTCAAAAGTGCAGCACCCCCTTTCAGCATCCCTTTGGGCAAATGTGAGTCACTATGCCCGTACAGACTCAAGAAAGAGACAGCAACTCTGCCTCCTGCTGACAAGCAGATTGACAAACTCTCAAATGAATGCATCAGGCACACTGGTCACATGTGACTGAGTTAAAGAGTGACCTAAGGTCCTTCCATTTTCCCACCAGCTCAGGTCAAAGACTTCTTCTGATCCCAGATCTCTTGGTTGGGGCTTCAACTTAAATCATTCCTGTCTCTTCTGTTTTCACACGAGGGGTGCCCTGGAGGACCTCACTTTGAAGCAGCTCTCTCTACATGTGGACTGATGGACAGCTGCCCATCCCCCATCCAGCCCCATTTTTAACTCAGCTAAGTCAACTAAGATACATCAGATGTGAATTGACAGTCACTAAAATCAACTTTTATAGAATATTTGCAGGCATGAAAATATTTTCTAATAGCATAACAGTTTTCTTCAAGTCAAATCATTTTTAGTTTTTAAGTACTTGGACACCTAAAATATCTTTCAAGTACTTCAAGCCAGAACATAGACCCTTTCAGCACTACCCCCTTTTGTGTATTTTAAATCCATTTTTATCATTCTTCCTTTTGTAATTATATAATAACAACAATAACATACATAACTCATCTGAAGTTACCTTATCAGAGTAGAAATATCAATCCTGACAATAGATTTCTCAGCATCTAATATGAGGACTCAGCATCATGAAAACAGGGTGTTTCAATGAAGTTTTACCCTGGCATCTGCCAGATAACTTATTTTTTTGATAAGGCAGAAAACAAAGAACTCCAGATTTTACATATGACATTTTGCATTTTCCCATTTTCCATGAACATGTTTGAACAAATGCCAGGGATTAACAAATAAATCCAACCAGAGACTGTTCTGTTTTAAGTAGGAGCTGCATGGTGTGATTGGATGCCATCTGCTTGAGGAGTTGCAAAGCGAAAAGCAAAGTGCTTTTGAGACAGCCCAGGACGTGGTGTTGAAAAGCTGTGTACAGAGAAAGCAAAGACTGAAGGCTGTGTGTCCCCCAGGACGTACAGTAACCAAGTCCCATGACCTGTCACCTTTGTTTTGTTGTGATTTGCCATGACAACTTCTTATCTCTAATGGATGTTTTGGGATCCAGAGCTGTCACTGGAGGAAGCGACTCACTTGACTAGTGTGACGAATGGAGACTGGATATGAAAAGCCAGCAATGGAGTAACAGATTTCTGTAGGACAGATATGACGGGCGCATTGTAACTGGTGTCTCCAAGGCCATCAACTGATACCAAAATAAAGCATTGATGGAAATCTGATTACTCCAAAGTTTCAATATCACCAATTAGATACAATTAATCAGCCACTTAAAGTTGCAGATAATCAACTACCTGCAGCCAACTCAAATGCATCAAACTTTTCACATAGGATATTACACAGAATCTAAAAATTAGTGGTTGGAAGGTGGAACTAGGTACCACTAGCTACCCCTGCTCCCCAGGGACTCAGTCTGACACGAGGTCTGCCGTGGAATATCACTTTAACCAGACAAAGATGTGCTACATTTGTTTAATGATGTAAAGGTGTGTTGCTATTTCACCTCACCTGCCAAAGGCAACTGATTGGTCTAATAAAAGGCTGAAAGGCCAGTAGCTATGCGCTAGAGGGACAGGCGGGGCTGGCAGGTGGAGGGGAGAGAGAAGAGAATGTGAAAAGAGACAAGAATGAGTGAGAAAGAGAGGGAGATGCTCAGGGCCAGCCAATCAGCAACCAGCCAGTCAGACATGGAGTGGGACATACAGAATGAAAACAGGTAAAAAGCCCTGAGGCAAAATGTAGATGAAAAGAAACAGGTTAAGTAGTAAGAGATAGTGGGAGAAGCATAAGATAAGGCTGAGCATTCATAACTAGTAAGTCCCCATGTCATGAATTGGGAACTGGTTGCTGGCCCCAAAGAAAGCAGGCTACAGAGGTCCTCCTGCTGAGTTGGGCTCTTGTCTGCTGCTCTGAGACTGTTCCTTTGTCTTCCTGCCATCAGCTTTTGCCCCTTATTAAAGCATCAAAAGATCCAGGGCTCTATGAGCTGTCAGCCTAGACAACCTCAGGAGCCAGGCAGATAATAGAAGAAAGCCTGTGGCTGAGGCCTGAAGAGCAGAGATGTGCAACCCAGCCAAATGTCAAGAGCTAAAGTTAAAACAGAGCATTTAGAAGTTGAGATGTTTTCAGTCTGATTCTCCAGCAAGTAGAAGTCTGCAATGGAGGAGAGTGCACATCTGAGAGCTCTGTTGGAATTTCTAGTCATCCTGGTCTGGGGTGAGCCCTGGGATAGCCCCCTCCTTCCCGACGTACCACAGTTGTTAACACTAACCTCTTAGTGTTAGTGCTCTAAATCAAACTGGAAGCTTCCTTCTTTCTCCAGCTTTTAAACTATGATAAAGCACACCCGATTGAATTTGCTGTCCTAATCATTTGTAGGTGCACAGCCAATGATGTTAAATATGGTCATAATGAGAAAACATCGCCATTGTCCTCAATAACTTTTCTTATGAAGCAGAAATTATATACCCATTAGAGTCTATCTCTTCAGTTTCTGCTTTGTCACATCCCTCTAATCCACCTGACACTGAAGCTTGATCATTCTGCTGTGTGTGAACATGTACTTGTGTGTGCCTGTATGTGTGTGTGTGTGTGCACACGCATGTTGTGGTACATGTGTGTATGTGCATGGTGTATGTCTCTGTGTGTGTGGTATATGTGTGTGCATGTATGCTTACATGTAGAGGACAAAGATCTCTAGAGGTTGGGTGTCTCCTCTTGATTGCTCTCTACCTTGTTACTTGAGACAGGTCACTCACCAAACCAGAATTTTATTAACTTGAATAAACTGGCTTCTAAGTTCTGCCTGCTTCCTCCACTCCCCTTGAGTGCAGGGGTTACAGACATATGGGGTGTGGGATTCAAACTCAGAGCCTCATGCGTGCACAGCAGAGATTTAATGAGCCATCTCTCTAACCCTGTTTAAACTGTACCAAGTGCTTCATATAAATGTAACCACACAAGGTTTCATTTCTGGTAACATCTTCAAAGTTCAATCCCAATTCCAATCCTTCTCAAGGCTGTGGGCCTGGGTGGTAGCCAAGCTGCTCAGTCTGAGTTACTAGGGCCACCCACCAAGAGAGAGTGGGCAGAGTCAGCTTTCCCACATACATGCCCTCAGGGTGGGTTCACCCTCACCTGTGGTGAGGGGTGGGGGCCATTTCTCCCAAGTGCAAGGGTCAGCTCTCTTGTTGTAGTACCCAGCAAGAGACAAGGCCAGCTTTCCTAGGGCCAGCAAAGGGTGGGGCCAGCTGAGCATGGCCCTCTGATTTCATCTTGCATGGTTCCTAAGGCCTCCTGAAGTGACAGAGACCATAGTCATCAACACAGACCCCAGCTGCAGCAGGACCACTGAGTCAGAAATGGTCTTTGGCAGCAGCTTGGGCCTGGATGACATCCTGCTCTGGGTGGAAGGAATGGCCCCTCAGGTAGGAATGGTTCTGATAGCCATGTAGCCACCAGACACCACCAAGGCCCCAGGTTTTACCCCCAACCCTGGGCTTCTATGTGACCTTTGGTGGCAGTGCAGGACCTGTACTTCAGCACAGACCCCAGCTATGGGGTAGGACCATTAACCTCCAACATGGTCCTTGGCAGCTGCTGGGTCTGGATGACACCACTGTTCCAGTGGCAGCATGTCCCTGAGACACCAACATGGCCCTCAATCTCAGGTGTCTACACAGACTTCAATGGTAATAGGGGTGTAAGACAACAGCACTGACCCGGCTGCAGTAGGACCATGGACCCTGACCTGGCCCTCAGCTACAGGTCTGGCCTGGACATCACCATGACATTGAGGAGCAGTGCAGGCACTCAGATCTGGATGCATCCTGATCCTCAGACATCAACCTGGACTCAGGTAGCTAATCTGACCCCAGGCTTCTTTATGGCATTTGGTGGCAACAAGAGTCATATATGTCTATCTGGACTCTGGTCACTATAGGGCCATGAACCCAGACATGGCTTTTGGCAGGAGCCTGGGCCAGATGACACCATGATTCCATGGTGGTAGCACAGACCACTCATATTCTTACATCCAGATCTTACAGCTGGATCTTATGGAGGCATTTTCCCAATTACATTCCCTCCCTTCAGCTAACTCTGGTTTGTGCCAAGATGACATAAGACTAGCCAGGACTGAGGAAACACATTTATTGCAGGAATCCTAATTGATGGCAAATGACTCAGTTTTCTTTTCTACTTCTTCATTTCTACTGCAAACATTTAAGGCTGCCATTCAGCATAAAGCCAGCTTGTGGTCATCATATAAAGATTGTCTGTCTACATTAGCATAATCTCTCTCCCCAAGAAATTGGTCTTGAGATATTTCAGTACTTCTAGCCCTACTGTATTGTTCAGTGGTCTTAGACTTATCCTTCCAACAAGTTTTTCATTGTAATTGGGGACCAGCCTCTAAAACTCCTAAACATATCTGTCTTTAGGGATAATTTTAATGCAAGTTGACCACAAGTTTAACATCTACTTTACAAATGATGAGTGCATGCCATATGAGACTCTTGCTTTCTTGAATGTCTTTCAAATCTAACATTTGCACAGGAGTCCACTCAGACCTTACATAGTCTAGGGAGAATATACCATTTGACAATTCCAGTAAGGTTACTGGGTAAATTAAGGTTGGCTGTTTAAAAGCTTTAGGCTATTTCTTTGTAATCTTATAATGCAATTTTGAGATTGGTTCTCCTTTAAATTTCTCTGTCTGGGTCTATAATCCATTTTCACAAGTTATTCTAAGACTTTCCATCTTGGCATTAAGATTAACCAAATTTTTAAATGATAGAATAGAAATGATCAAGTAGTATTTATAATAGACATTGTTAATTCCATCTACATTAATTATGCTTAATTCCTTTATTTTTATACCATCTAGCATATTATCAAACAGAGACCAAACTCCTTCTGTTGTAATAATGTCTCCCATTTTTTAATGTGGGAAATAAACTCCCTCTGTCTTAAACTAATTCCTCCTTTTAAGATATCCTAATTGACTCACCA
>PVIH01020286.1:0-32924 GCA_004025045.1 Sigmodon hispidus | reverse complement strand
TATTGTTACAGATACTTCTTGCAGTAGTAGCCCCTTGCAGTAGTTCTTCCTTTCTCCCAACCTGTGCAGCCAGTTTTAAGCTCAAGTCCTTCACTCAGCTAATGCCGCGTGGGCCTTCACCATAGGGCCACGCACACGGAAGCAAGCTAGTCAATTCAGCACATCCCATGGATGGAGTTAATTATTACTAGAAGCATTCACCATCAGGAAGGCGGGGAACAGGAGCCAGCGCCATCTTTAAGGTGCGGCAACTCCCAACAGGTAAGGAGGAGTCAGCAGGCCCAGGTGCCTGTATCCCTGCCAGGGAGAGTTGAGCTCCTGTTGATTTCGGTTCCTGTTCCGGGACCGGGTGCTGTCTGCAGAGCATGTCCCAGCACACTCCAGTGCAGGCAGAGATAAACTCTGACTGCCACGGTCCCCCCAGCTGATGCTGAGGGAGTTTGCACAGCCGCTACCCCACCTCCAATTGGTCAAACAGAGAAGAATTGAAAATTCAGTCCCCTGCACAGTGCAGAAGTAGTGATTGAGCAGACCTTTTCCTCAGAGGTGACAGGAGTCACACAAGCCCGAGTGCCACAACTTACCAGGAGCTACCTAATCGTGAACCACTAAAGCCATGGGCAGACACCAGTGCAAAAACTTACATAATAATATAAAGAACAACAAGGTATCTCCAGAAGAAAGTGGAGATCCTACAAATACAAGGCCTGAACTGAGCAATGAAGAAGAAACAGAAGGAAGCAACACCAAAAATTCCTTTTCGATGATCATCGAAGCTCTCAAAGAAGATATGAAAAATAGCCTTAAAGAAATAGAAGAAAATACAAACAAAAAATTGGAAGAGATGAACAAATCTATGAAAGAAACATGCCAGGAACTAAAAGCTGAAATAGAAGCAATAAAAAAGGCACAAAATGAGGCAAAGATGGAAATAGAAAATCTGTAACCACAGATACAAGCATAACAAACAGAGTTCAAGAGATGGAAGATAGACTCTGAAGTGGAAGACTCAGTAGCTCAAATAGATATATCAGTCAAAGAAAATACTAAAACTAAAAAAGCCATAACTCAAAATGTTCAGGAAATCTGGGACACCATGAAAAGACCTAACTTGAAAATAATAGGAATAGAAGAAGGAGAAGAATACCAGCTCAAAGGCACAGATAATGTTTTCAATAAAATCATAGAAGAAAACTTCCCTAACCTGAAGAAGGAAATGCCTATAAAGATACAAGAAGCTTACAGAACACCAAATAGATATGACCTCCCAAAAGAGTCAGCGCACCACATTATAATCAAGCTACAAAACATACAGAACAAAGAAAACATTTTAAGAGCTGCAAAAGAAAAGGGCCAACTCACATATAAAGGCAGATCCATCAGAATAACGCCTGACTATTCAATGGAAACGATGAAAGCTGGAAGGGCTTGGTCAGAAGTTATACAGACGCTAAAAGAGCATGGCTGCCAAACTAGAATAATATACACTGCAAAATTATCAATCACCATAGATGGAGTAAACAAGATACTTCAGGACAAAGTCAGACTGAAAGAATATCTATCTACCAATCCAGCACTACAGAGAGTATTAGAGGGAAAACTCCAACCCAAGGACCCCAGATACACACACGAAATCACAAACAATCAATAATTCCACAGAAGAATACTCCAGAGAAAGGAAATACAAACAAGTTACCACCAAAAATGGCAGGAAATATCAATCAATGGTCACTAATTTCCGTTAATATCAATGGACTCAACTATCCTATAAAACATCACACACTATCAAGATGGATACAAAAACAGAAGCCATCCTTCTGTTGCCTACAAGAAACACACCTCAACCGCAAGGACAGACACAGGCTTAGAATAAAGGGTTGGGAAAAGGTTTTCCAGTGAAATGGTCCTAAGAAACAAGCAGCGGTTGCAATCCTAATATCTAACAAAGTAGACTTTAAGTTAAAAGCAAATAAAAAGGGAGCAAGATGGTCACTACTTATTCATCACAGGAAAAATTGGTCAAGAGGAGATTTCAATCTTGAATATTTATGCCCCTAATATAAGGGCACCTACTTATGTAAAAGAAACACTGCTAAAGCTCGAATCCCACATCAATTCTTACACCCTAATAGTGGGAGACTTCAATACCCCCCTTTCAACCCTGGATAGATCAACCAGTCAGAGACTAAACAGAGAAATAAGGAATCTAAAAGAGGTTCTGATGCAAATGGATTTAATAGATATCTACAGAAGCTTCCACCCAAACGCAAAAGAATATACATATTTCTCAGCTCCTCATGGAACTTTCTCCAAAATTGACCACATAATTGGTCATAAAGCAAATATCAACAGATACAAAAAAATGGAAATAATCCCTTGTAACATATCGGACCACCAGGGACTAAAGTTAGAGTTCAACAACATCAAAACCCAAAGAAAGCCTACCAACTCATGGAAACTAAACATCACTCAGCTGAACCATCTCTGGGTCAAGGAAGAAATTAAGAAAGAAATCAAAGTCTTCCTAGAATTTAATGAAAATGAGTCCACAATGTATCCATACTTGTGGGACACAATGAAAGCAGTCTTAAGAGGAAAATTCACAGCGCTAGATGCCTATATGAAAAACCTAGAGAAATCCCACACTAGAGACCTAACAGTGCAGCTGAACGCCTTAGAACAATTAGAAGCAAACTCATCTAGAAGGAGGAGACAGCAGGAAACAATCAAACTTAGAGCTGAAATCAATACAATTGAAACAAAAAGAACAATACAAAGAATCAACGAATCTAAGAGTTGGTTCCTTGAGAAAGTTAAGGAGATAGATAAGCCCTTAACCAAACTAATCAAAAAACATAGAGTGTTCAAATCAACAAAATCAGAAATGAAAAGGGGGACATAACAACAGACCCCCAGGAAATACAGAGAATTATCAGATCATATTTTGAAAATCTGTATTCCACAAAAATGGAAAATCTAGAAGAAATGGACAGCTTTCTGGACAGGTACCATCTACCAAAATCAAATGAAGATCAGATTAATTACCTAAACAGGCCTATAACCCTTAAGGAAATTGAAGCTGTCCTTAAAAACGTCCCCAAAAATAAAAGCCCTGGTCCAGATGGTTTCAGTGCTGAATTCTACCAGGCATTCAAAGAAGAATTACTACCGTTACTCCTCAAACTATTTCACACAGTAGAAACTGAAGGAATATTGCTAAATTCCTTTTATGAGGCCACAATCACCCTAATACCCAAGCCACTCAAAGACACAACAAACAAGGAGAATTACAGACCAATTTCCCTCATGAATATTGATGCGAAAATTCTCAACAAAATTTTGGCAAACCATGTACAACAATGTATAAAAGATATCATCCACCACGACCAAGTAGGCTTCTTCCCAGAAATGCAGGACTGGTTTAACATATGAAAAACTGTAAATGTTATTCACCATATAAACAAACTAAAGGAACAAAATCACATCCTTAGATGCTGAAAAAGCCTTCGACAAAATCCAACACTCCTTTATGATTAAGGCCCTGGAGAGATAAGGAATACAGAGAGAATATCTAAATATAATAAAGGCGATTTACAAGAAGCCAACAGCCAGTATCAAACTTAATGGAGAAAAACTCAAAGCATTCCCACTAATATCAGGAACTAGACAAGGATGTCCTCTCTCCCCTTATCTATTCAATATAGTTCTCGAGGTTTTAGCTAAAGCAATAAGGGAACGAAAAGAGATTAAGGGGATACAAATTGGAAAAGAAGAAGTGAAACTATCTCTATTTGCAGATGAAATGATTGTATACATAAGTGACCCACAAAATACTTCCAAGGAACTGCTACAGCTGATAAACACCTTCAGCAATGTAGCAGGATATAAGATTAACTCAAAGAAATCAGTAGCCCTTCTATACACTAAAGATAGAAGAGCTGAGAAAGAAATAAGGGAAACATTGTCCTTCATAATAGCTGCAAATAGTATTAAATACCTTGGAGCAACTATAGCCAAAGAAGTAACAGATCTATTTGACAAAAATTTTAAATCACTGAAGAAAGAAATTGAAGAGGATATCAGAAAATGGAAAGCTCTCCCATGTTCCTGGACTGGTAGGATCAACATAGCAAAAATGGCAATTCTACCAAAAGCAATCTACAGATTCAATGCACTGCCCATCAAAATCCCAACACAATATTTTTTGGACCTTGAAAGAACAGTACTCAATTTCATTTGGAATAACAGGAAAGCCAGGATTGCCAAAACAATTTTATTCAACAAAAGAACCTCAGGAGGTATCACCATCCCTGACTTCAAGTTATACTATAGAGCTACAGCAATAAAAACAGCCTGGTAGTGGCATAAAAACAGACTTGGGGATCAATGGAATAGGATTGAGGATTCATACATTAACCCAAAAACCTATGAACACCTGATCTTTGACAAAGAGGCCCAAAACATTCAATGGAAAAAAGATAGTATATTTAACAGATGGTGTTGGCATAGTTGGATGGAAGTGTGTAGAAAAATGCAAATAGATCCGAGCCTGTTACCCTGCACAAAACTCAAATCCAAGTGGATCAAAGACCTTCACATAAACCCAGCCACTTTGAACTTGATAGAAAAGAAAGTGAGAATTGCCACAGGCAACCACTTACTAAATATAACACCAGTGGCACAGGCACTAAGACGAATAATCAATAAGTGGGATCTCCTGAAGCTAGGAACCTTATGTAAAGCCAAGGACACTGTCAATAGGACAAAACGACAGCCTACAATGGGAAATGGGAATGGGAAAAAATTTTCTCCAACCCTACAAGTGATAGAGAACTGATCTCTAAGATATATAAAGAGCTCAAAAATGTAGAGCCCAAAACCTTGAATAACCCAATCAAAAAATAGAGTTCAGATCTAAAAAGGAAATTCTCAGCAGAGGAATTATGAATAGCTGAAAGGCACCTGAAAAAGTGCTCATCATCTTTAGCCATCAGAGAAATGCAAATCAAAACAACTTTGAGGTACCACCTAACACCTGTTAGATTGGCTAAGACAAAAGGCATAGATGACAGCCTATGTTGGAGAGGATGTGGATCAAGGGGAACACTCCTCCATTGTTGGTGGGAGTGTAAGCTTGTTCAGCCACTTTGGAAAGCAGTATGGAGGTTTCTCAGAAAATTGAGAATCAGTCTCCCCAAGGACCCAGCAATACTACTTCTGGGTGTATACCCTAAAGAGGCACATTCACACTCCAAAGGTATTAGCTCAACTATGTTCTTAGCAGCATTATTTGTAATAGCAAGAACCTGGAAACAACCTAGATGTCCCTCAGCTAAAGAATGGATTAACAAATTGTGGTACATCTACACAATGGAGTACTGCTCAGCAGTAAGAAAAAATGATATCCTAAAATTTTCAGGCAAATGGATGGATTTGGAGAATATCCTCCTGAGTGAGGTATCACAAACTCAGAAAGATAAGCAGGGGATGTACTCACTCATTAGTTGTCTCTAAAAAAACAAACAAGAAAAAAGCCAAGCATGCCCAAGCGGCAAACCACAACCACTGAACAGCTTGGGATCAGAAACACCCTGGACTGACTCCTTGGATCCCACTCCCCTTAGAGGAACACCTGACTCACTCTTGAGGGAGGGGGGAGAAAACTGGATCTGCCAGGAGTGGAGACTGAGCTAAGCAATATTGGGTCAGTGGGACCATGGGACTGCCTGCTGCCTGCCCAGGGAAGGGATAGGGAGTTGTGGAGAAGAGAGAATGACCTGATGTAGCGGGAGGGGGAAGGGACCTTGAATAAGGATATACAGGGATAGAAAAAAAAATTCAGAGTGAAAGCTGACCACAAAGTGATTTTATGTGTAGCAAACTTATTTGCATTATCACCCTTGATAAGTCATGCTTATGATTTTTATTTTCTTTATAGTTATTGTTAACTTATCAGCATTTTAAATTCATTTTACTGTTTTTCTTGATAAATACAGAATAAATAAAAAAAGATTTGTTATTTATTTTATGTATATGAGTATTTTGATCATATGTACGTCTGGGAACCATGTGCATGCCTGGTGACCACAGAAATCAGAAAAATGTGTTAGATTCCCCTGGAACCTGATCATGTGGGTGCTGGAAATCAAACCCAGGTCTTCGGCAAGAACATTGAGCCATTGCCCTGCCCCAACACCTGGTCTTAAAAGACACCATTTTCTTACATAAACACATGCACAAACCTCCTGGCCTCCCTTGACCAGAAGTTTTCTCACATAAACATTTTCTACTTAACAACATAGGACCTAAAATGGAAGGCTGACATGTGGGGTTCACTTCATCCACCAGTCAACTCAGATTTGCTGAATACTATATGAGCCATACACAGCCCTAGAATTACATCTAGAGGCACAGCACACACACACACACACACACACACACACACACACACACGCACACACACACACAGAGAGAGAGAGAGAGAGAGAGAGAGAGAGAGAGAACATAAGAAGTAAATTATCAACACCTCACAAGGCAGTAAGTCACATAAACAACAAAAAACTAGCCAGGCTTGGTGACACACATCTACATTCTGAGAACTCAGAGAATCAAAGGTAGCCTTGTACTGAAATATATGGCAAGATTCTACCTCAGAAAGAAAAAAATCACATCAGAGAGGGAAAGTGAGAAGTAGGTATGAAGATGCATTTACACTTTTGAACATCATGGTCAGGACAGGCTGGCTGTGTCAGGACAGTGGCCCTCCTGCTAAGGACCAGCAGCCCCAAGGACCTCCATGACAATGCAAGGAGGGTGTATTTTCTCTAACCCAACAGAGAAAGCATGTCAAACCCAAAAGGAAACATTCTCCAAAGAGCAAAGACTTTCCTATCACCCACTCCCACTATGGTCCCTGAGCCTGGCTCATAGCTGTGCTCAGTTGTTCAATAACTGACCACGTGACTGCCTGGGTCATATGAATAAAGCAAAATTTAAGACAACTGAGCAGTATGCTGAATACTCCTTGTTACTCCCTTGGCTGAGCTCCACTTTCCTCCCTGCTCATCAGGATCAGGGTGTCCAGAGCGACAGAGCAAATGGCTGGCAATGGAGACAAGGAGATTCTTAAGGAAGTGTCCCCAAGTGGTGGCACCTATGTGGTGTCAGTAGCTCTGTTTGACTTGAGTCTTTTGCCTAAGCACTTTTTGGAGCATCAGTTTTGTGTTAGCCAGACCTGGGCTCCAGAGAATATCTGCATTAGTCAGTCTCTCTCTCTCTCTCTCTCTCTCTCTCTCTCTCTCTCTCTCTCTCTCTCACACACACACACACACACACACACACACACACACACACACACACAAACACTTGGAGTATTGGAGTCTGGGTAGTGCTACAACGGAGAACCAGAATTCTGCAACTGCTGAAGCATGGACACT
The DNA here is from genome assembly GCA_004025045.1 of Sigmodon hispidus. NCBI lineage: Eukaryota > Metazoa > Chordata > Mammalia > Rodentia > Cricetidae > Sigmodon > Sigmodon hispidus. The sequence continues at coordinate 25,488 of PVIH01020286.1, read as the reverse complement.
GGAAGCCTCAGAACAAAAGGGACAATGATGCTGTCCCAATCCAAGATTTAATGCCTGGAAGCATCCTGGAGAGTCTCTTGTACACCTGTATTGAAAGGACATTGTGTCCATGAATAATGGCAGCAGCAATTTACACGCTTGCTCCACAATGGTCAAGCTTGCACCTGCTGGTTGGCTACCTCCTTACTCTGTCTTCACCTCAGATAAGTCTCTACCTACTGGACAGTCCTACCCACAGAGTGCAGGTCTTCCTCCTTTAGTGGCTGGTTCATATGTCCATTTTCTATTTCTGGAAATATCCTCATGGATTCACCCAGAAGTGTCCTTTGACAATTTTTTAGATATCTCTTTTTCCAATCAAGTTGACACTCCATATGATCCACCATAGAAGGTAACCTTTCATAGCTTACAGTCCATGGCATGGTACCAATGATTTAACCCTATTGGTACTCATGTCTTCCTGCACAGACTTTCCCTTGAGTGCGGGCTATGTCTAGTGCCTTACCTCTACCATGTAGAGTATGGCAAACTTAATGTTATATATCCTGGTTTCATTTACATTACTGTAATAAAATGCCCTGACAAAAAGCAACTTAGAGAAGAAGTTTATTTGACACACTACTCCAGATTACAGTTCATCATTGCTGGAAACTCAAGGCAGGAACATAATGCAGCAAATCATATACATAATCAAGATCAGAAAGGAATGAATGAATGCATGTTTAGTCATGTTCAACCCTCTCTTTACACTTAATACGCTGCAGGATCTCCTTGACTAGGGAATGGTGCTACCCACAGAGGGCTGTCTTTCCACATCATTTAGCATGAGTAAACAAAACAAGCATGTTTACAGGCCAACCTGATCTAGACAATATCTCATTAAGACTCTCCTCTTGGATAACTATAGACTGTGCCAAGTTGACAATTAAAACTTGTAACCATTACATGTTACTTCTTAGGATAAATTACAAAAAGTCTGTAATTTCTACTTGTTTTTTCTCTATTTTGGTCTACCTTTGTTTACTGAGTGGTTTTATGTATCAATGCCACATAAGTAGGAGTCCTCAGAAAGAAATGGGCCTCAGTTAAGAAAATTCCTGAGATCTAGCTATAGGGCATTTTCTCAATTAGTGATCAATAGAGGAGGGCCCAGCTCATGATGGGTAGTACCATGCCCTGGCTGGTGGTCCTAGGGTCTATAAGAAAGCAGGCTGAGCAAGACATAAGCTGTGTGAAACAAGGCAGTAAGCAGCACCCTCCATGGCCTGTGTATCAGCTCCTGCCTCCAGGTTCCAGCCCTGCTTGAGTTCCTGCTCTGGTTTTCTCCAGTGATGGACTATGATCTGGAAGTTGTAAGCCAAATAAACCCTTTTTGCCCAACTTATTTTTTGCCGTGGTGTTTCATCACTATACAAACTTTAACTAAGATGTGCAGGAAATAGCAAGAGGCCAGGCTATGGATGCTGTGAAAGGGCTCATATGACAAAAAGTTGATAGCACAATTATGTACCTGTGACTGGAACAAAGGTCATCTACATAAGTCATGGCAATTACCTTCAGGAAGCTCAAAATAGTAGACTGTATGCATGCTATGTGGATAATGGACCTTGTTACACTGATACTAGAGGCTGGCATAACAACATGAGAGATAATTGTTTTTGGTTTTCTTTCTCCTTTAAAATTCTCTGCTTCTCTTTAGAACTGAAGAGTTCACAAGCCTCTGAGAACTACTAGCCATACAGGAGAATCAACGTCTACATGAAACAGAAAGAGGCAACTGTGGGTAAAAACTCAGTGAACTGAGGCTTCGGGTCCAGCAGAAACAAGATAAGACCTCAGGCTACTGCAAAGTCCTCGGAAAGAAGTGACTCAGTGCATGCTGTGTTCTAACTTGTGACTCTGGTGATTGCTGGGGTACATTGTGTGTTTTCATGATTCTCTAACATTGCTATGATTTTCCCTCTGTGGAATGTCCTATTATATCCTACATATCCCTCCATGTGTACTCCAGTGCTGAGAGGTTTCCCCACTCCTAGACAGGGTTAGTACTTCCTTTTAAAGTATTTCTTCTATCCTGTGTGCCAGTCAATGGCAGAAAACCCAGAGGATGACCCAGAGAGCCTTGGCAGGAAAGTCATGTTGGACAAGCCTGCATCCCTGAACAACTTCCTGGAGTAGAGATACCCTGTACTGCCTTGACCTGTGACATGGTAAGAGGAAACCAGCCTTTATCAAGTGAACCCCATAAATTTTGGAACCAGTTGTTAGAGCCCTTGGTTTGTTCTTCCAACTCAGGACTGAGTCTATGAAGCACCACAGCAACTGGACTTTCAGAAAACATTGTCAGCTCTGGGAGAGCCTCTTACCTCATCATTATGGTTTTCAAAGCCCTGCAATTGGAAACACTTTAATGCAGCAGGTGAACAATATCCTTGAGGTGATATCTACCCCTCAGGGAGTTACATCTCCTTTATCAGAACTTCCCCCTAAGAATACTAAAACTTTCCAGTGAGTTCAACACTAGAAGGACAGAGGTCTACAAGATCTACTGGGTGTTGGCACTGCCCTCACCTGCTTGCACCTGTGGCTCGCAGACACTGAATCCAGGAAGCCCGTGATGGCTGTACTTGGTTGTCAACCTAACTGTATCTGGAATGAACTACAATCTAGAAATGGAGGGCACACATGAGATCAGATCTTGAGGCTGGAAGACATGGGCTTTTGATTAGATCTTGAGGCTGCATGACATAGGTCTTTAATTCAGGTCTGGGGGGGTAACTTTAATCTGGGCCCCACCTTCTGCTGGAAGCCTATATAAGCTTGTTCTTATATAGGAAAAAGGTTGTTCTCACCTCATTAGCACATCTGTCCCTTCACTGGCTCTGGGGCCTACTCTTTCCAGACTCTAGCATCTAAAGAAGACCAGTTGAGACACTTAGCCTTGTTGGCTTAGATTCTTGGACTTGACATTCACAACTCGTCATTGTTGCACAGCAGCCTGTAAGTCAGTCCACTAAATCCCCACATATATGTGTGTATTTATATAGAGAGGGATTCATTTTATAAGTTTTGTGACTCTAGAGAACCTTGACTAATGTACAACCTCAAGATAGTTCGAGGGTGGCCTTGCCTGGCCAGCAGGGCCAGTCATGTCCCTTCCAGAAGAGTGTATGCTTTGACATTAGATCTCACTTTCTTCTAAGAACCATCCAGACCTTGTAATGAAGCAACAGAAAGACAAGGAGATTTATGTGTGAGGGGAGAGGCCTCCCTTCACCCCAGTCCAGTTGGAGTACTCTCCAACTGCCAGGGAGGATTCCAGAGCGACTGTCAGCATCTGTGGGGAGATCGCTTTTCCTTTCATGTATACATATTTTGTGTTAAGGTAACGATGAGCCAGGTTCAAGACCTAAATGCACATGCCTGAGGGTAGGGACCATTCTTTCTTCTTGGACATTTTCTTGAAATCTCAAGACTGTTAAGGCCTAAGAACAGTACAAATATGGACATTGTTGGTGATAACATGGGAAGATGCTCAGAAGTTACTAACAGTGATCTGTAGATGCCAAATGACAGCAGACAGAAAGACAAATATAACCAGCCAGTTGTACAGAATAAAGGCATTCTTCCTACTGAAAATAAAGCAAACAAACAAGCAAAAAAAAAAACCCAAGAAAATATGAAGGTCTTCCTGTAGCTTGTCTGTCAGTAGAAAATGTTTGAGAAAGGGTAAAAAAAAAGACTTCTTTCCAGCCTTTCCAGGAAGAGTATATTTACATGTAGAAATATGTTGAGACTTCACAGGATTGTGTCAAATAAAACCTGCAAGCCACCTAATTAAATTGTGAGGAGAACAGCAAGCTTGGTGAAGTCAGGAGCTATTGTAAGGATCCCTGACACTCCAGATGGTGAACCCAACATGGCTCTGGGTGAAACAAAGATTCCTAGTATAGAGCGGCCAAATGGTGAAGCCAACAAGGCTCTGGTACAGAGGCACACCCCTAAATGTGGCTCACAAACCTGTGCCCACCCTTTCTTTTAAAAAGAGGCGCCATGGTGCAGTCTGTTTCTTCTCTTCTGCTTCTCTGCTCTTGTACCAGCCTGGCAACTCTCCTAAATAAACTCTTGTGTGTTCTTGGTAGTGTGTGTGTGTGTCTTCTCACATGTAAAACCAACACCTATACTATGCTCATGTCAAAGGGGGTTTGGAAACCTTTGGTGATTTGATAGAATATAATGACCTCATACTCTCACACTTGGGTGCAAGTATGAGCTTCCTCCAGTTTTTCTGGAGTAGAAAAACAGCATTTCAATCATTGGTTCCTTTATAAATACATGTTATTTTCTCTCCCTCTGTCCTGGCTCTCACCATAATTCAGTGGACAGTGTGGAATGGCCCTCCTCTCCTCTTGGGATTAGCTGCCTGGGTCAGGTTAACCTTACATGGATGACCTTAAAGCAATCCTGGTACAGTGGGAGGTAGGCCCTCCCCTGCCACCCTGTCACTGGGACCCCAAAGGAGACTTGCTCTTTGTCTTAGGGTTCCTGTTGCTATGATGGAACACCATGACCAAAGCAACTTGGAGAAGAAAGGGTTTAGCTTACACTTCCACATGGCTGTTCATCACCAAAGAAAGTCCGAACAGGAACCCACGAAGGGCAGGAGCCTAGAGGCAGGAACTGGTGCAGAAACCATGGAGGGGTGCTGCTTACTGGCTTGCTCCCCATGGTTTGCTCAGCCTACTTTCATATTGAATCCAGGACCACCTGCCCAGGGGTGGCACCACTTACCAGGGACTGGGCCCTCCCCCATCTATCATTAATTAAGGAAATGCTCTCCAGTCTTGCCCCATAGCCCAGTATTATGGAGGCATTTTCTCAACTGAGGTTTTCTTCTCTTAGATGACCATAGTCTGTGGCAAGTTGACATAATCTATCCTGGATTCACAATGTCTAAGTTACCTTTGTATGAAAAGCACTTCCTCTCTGCTTGGCATTCCTCTCACACCAAAACTCAAACCTGAGTTTGTGAGACTGGCAAGAAGGTCCAAACCCCCACACAAAGCCAGCACGACATGAAGACATGACCTTTAACTGCTATCTCCCAGTTTCTTCCTCACACTTGATGACGTGTCAACAGCCTTGTTTCTACTGTTTGGCCATTGTGAGTCTAAGCCAAGGAAATCCCCCTAGCTTTAGAACAATGCTCTCAATGATTCAAGCAATTTCTCTTGGGACAGCATTAGGTTGGGCCTGGTTCTGTTTCCCAGTTATGATCAATCTAGAGACACATTGTTACTACCATTTGAAATGATATTTCAATGACCAAGGCTGTGAAAGTTAAAGGAATTCACCACAAGTGAAATGGTCCAAAATGGCTGTTTGATTTTATAAGCTTTTTCTGCACTCTCCTGCCATCCCTACCTTGGAGACTCCACATTAGGTGTCTGTCTCACTTTCCTAGTGGGAGCCTTCTCTTCAAAGGGACATTCTGCCAATAATGGTGGGCAATGGAAAATACTGTTTACCCTGCACTGCACCTTAGACTTTTCAGGCAGAAGGACCAGAATGGGAGGTAGGGGAGACAAAAAAGAGAAAGTGACAGACAGACAGACAGACAGACAGACAGACAGACAGACAGACAGAGATAAAACACTTAAGCACTTTGGAGAAAGCCCAGGAGACCAAGGGTCAGACTGTGGGTTGCATAATAGCTCCCAGGGAAAGACTGCAAAGGCTGACCCAGAGCATGATCACTGCATCACTGCCTCTCACAAAGCATTTACACAGTCTCCTAATGGCCTTAGAAAGCCTCAAAGTGTCCTTTAAAGGGAAATAACTTTCTCTGATGCCTGTTGAGAAAGCAGCTGGGTAAAGCCCAGAGGCACTGACACAGAACTGTAGGAGACCATTGTTTCATGTCTGCAGCAAACTCATCCACATTGGAAATCACACACTGTTTTAGGGCTACAAGGTTCCCACTATGTTAACATATTTTAAAATGATTAAATAAATGTTCTTACAACTGAGTAGTCCTAGGTGAAATGAAGAGAAGGGAATGGATGTAAAGTCAGAAGCCACAGGCACACTGACCAGCTAGAATATGGAAATGGTTTGTGAGAGAAGGTCATGACAGAGTCCCACTTAGCCATTAGCGTGTGGCCAGTAAAATTCTCAGCTGACAACACAGAGGAAAGAGCAGCCCTTGAAGAATGTTGGCAGAAGTACAGCATGAAATACAATCTGCATGTAGGAAATGTGTGAGAATGGCTGAGATCACCTGGAAGGAGCTGCAGAGGAAAAGGGGAGGCTTGAGGCTGGAGAGATGATGGCTCAGTGGTTGAGAGCACTGGATGCTCTTCCAGAGGACCCAGGTTCAATTCCCAGCACCCACATAGCAGCTCACACCTGCTTATAACTCCAGTTCCAGGGGATCCAACACCATTACATAAACATTTATGCCAGAAAAACACCAATGCACATAAATTTTTTAAAAAAAATGGAAGCTGAATGGTAAAACCTTGGTGAAAACGTTTAATAAGGGAGTGCACAGAGAAATAAGAGTTGGAGTGGAACAGATGTGATCAGAGGCACAGAGAGCTACAAGGGACACATACACCAAAGGTCACATAAGACCTTACTGTCCCAAGCACAAGGAACTATTTAAAAATAATGTTATAAGAAATATTGTTTTAAAATTTTTGCTTGTTCTCAGCCCAAAAAATTATAATTTTTATAATACATCATTTCCAAAATGTTTTACTGAGCTTAATTTTTAAAATTAATCAAAATGGTGTAGCCAGGCAGTAGTTTGTGGTGCATACTTTTAATCCTAGCACTTGGGAGGCAGGGGCAGGAAGATCTTTATGAATTTGAGGCTAGCCTGTTCTACAGAGTGAGCTTTGAAACAACCAGGGCTAGCTACACAGAAAACCCTGTCTTGGAAAACAAAACAAACAAAAGAAATGAGGTATTCTCTTGGGAATGCATCAAGAATTCATAGTGGAAAGAAAGGAGAAATATAATTTACTATATAGTTGCTAATTATAAATTATGTTTTAGAAATAAAAGAACTCCTGATTTTCAACTATAATTATGATTACATGATTCATGAACTTCAATACAAACATTATTAAAACAACTAAGAAAAATGCACTTAGGGCTTGGTTCTTTGAGCATAAGACAGGAACCAGAATAAAGAACTGCATTACTTTACTGACTTTATATAACATAATTTGTGGCAGTAATGATGCTGGAGGCCAGACCAGCTTTGTTTCTAAACTACAGGTGCCAAAGCTGTGTGTGACAGGCTGATTATTGCTGCCCTACACACACACACACACACACACACACACACACACACACACACACACACACACTAAAATTGTAATGCTGCCTCAGGGAAGGCTGCTAAACTGCAGCACATCCCCTCAGGTACCCCAGAGTTAGATGTGGCCGTATATTCATGTTCTAACTGAAAGTGGGAACAACTATGAATGTGGGGATAGATTGTAATCTAATAAAGCTTGCCTGAAGATCAGAGGACAGGGCCAGCCACAGAGTTAGCTACAGAGGTCAGGCTGAGGTGGCACACGCCTTTGATCCTAGCACTCAGGAAGCAGAGACTCGTCTGGATCTCTGTGAATTCAAGGCCAGCTTAGATTACAAGACATTAATCCAGTCCAAAAAAGAAACAGAGTCAGACATTAGTGGCACACACTTTTAATCCCAACTGTAGAAAGGTTGCAACAGGAAGTGATATGGCTGGGCAGAGAAAGGAATGTAAGGCACCAGGAGACAGGAGTCTCCCTACGGTTTCCTTTGCTTCCCCACTTCAGTATGAGGATTCATGGAAACAGGACCTACATCTTTGGCCTGAGGGTTCAGCAGTGGTGAGAAGTGTCTGTGGCTTATTCCCTGTCTCTCTTAGCATTCAGCTTTACCCCAATATCTGGCTCTGAGTTTTATTACAAGACCAAGTAGGATTCATGAACAAAGTTAATAACTTCTCTATCTCTGCTTAGAGGAAAGCTGGGGATCCTCAGTTTTCTCTTCTTCCCATGACAGGAACAACTGCCATCTTGGTCTCCTTTCATGCCCTATTATAAAATGCTCATCTAAAAGCAAGAAGTGTGGAAAGACATGCCAGCTCTCCTTGTTATACAGCCCAGGGCACAGTGCCGCCCACAGGACAAGGTGTTTCCACTTCAGTTAACCTCAGGAAGATAACCTCAGGCAGACATCCCCAGAGGCCATTCTCCTAGACAGCTCAAGATCTCCCTAACCAAACAAATGAGATGAACCATTACAGAAACCCTGCCACAACCCCACTCCATCTTTGTGGGTGAGGACCTCAGCCTGGTTTGCTAGAACATTAAGAGAAAGAACATACACCCATAAATCCATGTCTTACACAGCCATCATCAGAGAAACTTTCTCTTGCAGTACATGGGAACTAATACAGAGATCCACAAGTGGACAATGTGCACAGAGTGAGAGATCTTGGAACACTCATAAACTGGACATCTTCCTCAAACATCTCCCCTCAGAGCCTAAAAACAAGGCAGAAAGATCAAAAGAGCCTAAGGGGATGGAGATCTCAAAGGAAACGGTGCTTTTTGGACATACAGGACTGGTGCACTTATGAACTCATGGAGACTGTGCAGCATGCACAGGGCCTTCATAGGTTCAAGACAGATGGAGTCTCAGCATTGAAAGGGGGAAATACACATAGGCTCCTATGCCTAACCAAGAACCTATCTGCAATTGGTACCAGCTTCAGAAGAAGAAATAGTTCTCTCCAGTGGAGCCTCACTGAGTATACAAACCACACTTAAGGTCAGGCCCCATGCCCAGCAGTAGACACAAAGCTAACACAATGGTATTTTTTTGTAGTTTTTTTTGTCTCATATTGCTTTGTTTGGGCATGTTTTGTCTCTATTGGTTTCCAACTTAGTATTTTTATGTGTATTTGTGTGTGTGAGAGAGAGATTCTTGTGGCATCCTTGGTTTTTTGGGTTTTTGTTTGTTTGTTTGTGTGTGTGTTCTAAAGAGAGAGAAAAAAGACAGACCTGCCTGTGTCCTCTCAGCTCAGGCCCCCTGAAGACATCCACAGGACAAGTAGTCACTGTTATGAAAAGCTAATATATGGTGGGGTATGGGAGAGACAAGAGGCAGAAATGAGTAAGTGAAGGCAGTGAGAAACAAGTTACTGCAGGATGCCTGCTTGCCACCTAAGGCCATGGTGATGTCTGGGCTGCTGACAAGGGTTATGCCTGGACTTGTGATCCTATTCTGCTCAGTCTCAACAACCCCCGGGAAAAATCTCCAGAATCACACCGACTCTCAGAATGCAAAATGCAAGGCAAGGTTTTTTATTTCAGTTGTAACAACCGGGCTCCTGTCTACCTAAAAGCAAGCATTTTTAAAATCAAAGATCAAACAAAGACTATAGGAATGCTGCTATCAGGCTGGGGAGTAAGGGCTCAGAGAAAGTTTCTTTACTATTGCTGGCAGGTAGGCAGCTGCTGGCTGGTTGCTGTTTTAGGATGGGGAGAGAATGCCTCCTGGCTGGGCCGAATGTCCTTTGATTACCCAGGACTTTGGGCACTTGGCCCTGGGCACTTAGCCTTGGGGGTTTTGTGCACTTGGCCGTGGGTGTTAGCTTGGGAGTTTAGAAACTTCTCAGCTCCAAAAGTAGCTCCAGGCTTCAAGATAGAGGGACTTTAATTTCCACAGTCCTACTATAGCTGGGGTCTATGTTGACATCCATGGCCCATGTTCCCACCAAAGTCCACACAGATACCAGGGTTCTGGGTCCAGACCTCCCCCCTGTAGCCATGTTGGTGTCTGAGGGCTGTGCTGCCACAGGGGCCATGTAAATTTCTTCTTAGCTTTATGGAAGGCTAGAAGTCTACTCTCAGATGAAAAAGAGAACAACAGATGCTGGCAGGGATGGGGAGGAGGCTCCCCATGAACTGTCTGTGGAAGCCACTGAGAGTGTTGAGGTTCAGTCAGATGCAGGAGCCCTCAGCCTGCACTAGTCTTCTTCTCTGGCTGGGTACCTGTTGGAGGGAGGACTGTTGGGGTGATGGCCAACTCAAAGAGGAGCCACCAGCTGGGTCTGAGGGTGCTGCAAAGCTCAGTTCCCTCAGCTGTGGGTCCATCTGGGGATCCTGTGAACACTCACAGCTGCTTCCCCACCCCCACCATGGTGCTTCTACCTTTTGACCTTTGCCACTAGAAAATCCAGCCGGTGTCAATAAAAAACATTTCTAAGCACTAGTCAACAGAGAGCTCTTTTGTTAATTTAGCCCATGCTGAAGCATCCTCATTTAAAAATAGAGTGGCATCACCTCATCAACTCTTTTCTCTATCTCCACCCATAGCTGATCTTAGTGTCCATTTGGCTGAGCTAAAGGGTCCAGATACTCAGTTAAACCTTTTTCTGAGTGTTCCTGCAGTGTGCCTGGAATGGAATTAACCCTGAGTGGAGTGAATCATCCTACATAATGCAGGTGATTCATCCAATCAGATGAGTGTGAAGAGAACAAAGATTGACCTCTGAACCAGAAAGGATCGTGCAGCAGATCCCCTGCTGGTCCTGTGCTACAGGGGGCTTCCCTGGCACTGTGCCACCAGGAAGCTGCGTAGTTCTTGCCCTCTCTCTCAGCACCGTGATTCTGATGCTTTGCAGAGTGGGCTTAAGATTTAGGGACTTTAACCAGTGCTTACACATGCTCACAACAGTATTAGTCACAATGGCAAAGAGCTGGAAGGAAGCCAGTGTTCACCAGCTGCTCCCCCACCTCACCCCCACCACCATGCTTCTACCTTTGACCTTTGCCACTAGATAACACTAAGTGGATAACAGTGTATGTAACATGCCATGTAGAACACTATTTGAAGTGGGCATAGTAGCACATATCTTTAATATTTCATCCCCTCTCCTGAGTCCTCTCAGATCCACCCCATTCCAAACCCACCCAATTTTGTGTCCTCATTTTTTTAACCCATTAGTACTGCTTACATTTCCTCAGATGTGTGTCCACGCACTGGAGCGTGTTAGCCAGCTAGAAGCTGAGTCCCTAAAGATGTTCTGGGCACCTTACTCCTGACCATTCTGCAGGAGCAAAAAGGTCTCCAGGGTCACATAGTGTGGCACCTTCCCTCTCACTCAGGAACTGTCCCCTAGGGCTACAGACTCCCCCGGGCCTTCTGGGCTGCATCTGACCAGTTGCCAAGTTCTGAAAATTTAATTCCTTCTGAATCTGCACATCTGGAAAGTTCCATTTCTGACCTCTGTACTTGCTGATTAGCATACAAATTCATTAATGATGTGCATAAAAATCACCTGTAGGACTTCCAGTCCCCAGTCTCATTTGTGGATATTCTGGGTCAGTAGATCCAAGGTGGTCTTTCTGTACTTTTAGAAGTAGTGATAGACAATCTGGTATACAATTCTGTTTTAACAGTATAGCATCTAGTCCCTGGTCTGTCATCCACACCTTGCCATCCATCACTGTGGCTGACATTTAAACATGGCTGTCCATCTCATCCTCACTGTGTAGAAGGTTCTATTCTTTTAAAATATACATAATACTATATAGTATATATAAACATATATATAACAGGATTTCATGTCTACCAAGCTGACCTAGAACTTACTTTGTAGACAAGAATGACAACTTTGAACTTTGGATTCTCCTACAGCCTCTTCCCAAGTACTGAGGTTACAGGCCACATAGACAGTTTACACTGTGCTGAAGATTTCACCCAAACTTCTATAACCGCTCCACCAACTGAGCTATATTCCCAGCCCTGGACCTGCCTTTCTGACCTATGCAAGCAGCTTAAAATTGAATGGATAGTTAAGTCACATGCATTTTCCTCTCAGAGATCACCAGTTCAATACAGCTGAAGAAAAAGTGACCCCAGCATGCCCATTAGGACACAGCTTGTCTGGGAGTTTGTTCTTAAACCTGTTGTCAGTTCACAGTCACCAGGGCAGGGCCATCACCACAAGCCTGTGCCTTTCTTTTTAGCTCCTACAGAGAACCTGAGCCCTTTGACGCCTAAAATCATCCTGGCTATAAATCCTTGCAAGACGCTAGCTTTCTCTGAAATGCCACAGTGATCCTGAGTCCAGAATAAAGTGCATGCACCTAATAAAACCAGCAAGGACCTTCTAGAGAGAGCGCCTGCTCAGTTCCCAAGCCTGACGCCTGGCTCTTCCTCCTATCCTGCAGGCTTAACCAATCAATGAATTCTCAAGGACTTTCAAGTGTTTTTGTCCTGCTTCTCACTCCATCTCTCAACTCGATGTCTGTTTACCCAGGATACTGTCTCAAACGTCTCTGTATGCCTCCCCATTCCCTGCCTTAACATCATCATCTTTCAAAGCATATGCTTCTCCACTCCTGGCCTGTCTTTAGGGTTAGTCCATTGGCTAGTGCTCAGTTGCCATTTACACTTTTCAAACCAACATACCATCTTTTCGGATCCTTCAACACATGTAGCCCCCGCATTAATTTCAAGCACCTTGAAGGCAGGACCATGAATCATGTTATCTCTGTGATGCTCTTATGTCTGAGACTGGTATGTGGCTGATGCTGAATGATGATCACTGAAGAATAAAGCTTGAGATCAGCAGAGAAGTAAAATACAGCAGCTAGCTCTCGTGTGAAAGTATTGAAGAAAAATGTTCAATTCTTTCTTTATTCAAATTCAAAAAAATCAATTAAAAAAGTTTATTTCAGAGTCATAACTCTTAATCCTGTAAGGGTGGAAAGCAAGGTACTGAACTGTAGCACAAATTCTGACTATATTACAAGAAACTCAGAGCCAGATATCAGGGACAGGCTGGAATATCAGAGAGAGAAACACCGCAGTCAGTTCTCTCACCCAGCTGTCTTCCAGCCTCCTCAGCCTCACTCCTGGTTACCTTTAATGCCTGTTTTCCTAGGCCTGCCTTAAATACCTTCTTTGCCCATATCCCATCCAGGCTAAGATTAAAGGCATGAGCTACTCTTTGGTAGTCAGCTTTGAACCCACAGAAACACAGAAAGATCTTTGTGTCTGGAGTTATGGGATTAAAAGTGTGTGCCTCAAAGCCTGGCTGTTTGGCCTTGTACTCTCGGAGATCCTCTGAATCCCTGTACTGGGGAAAAGTGTGAGTTACCACTGCTCTGTTATCCTTGGAACTCCCAGGGATCCAGAACAATCTCCCAAGTGATAGGACTAAAGGACTACACTACCTCTGCCTAGTTTGACTGTGGGTTGATCTCTTGATATTCCAGACTTTATTAAATATGTAACATATCACCAAACTCAACTCTGTAGAATAGTCTTCACAGGAAGCACTCAGAAGTGCAACTTTTCATCCTTACCATTATCAACAAGATTTGTTGATGACAAAGTTTCTAGGAATGAAATGTTTTAGTGTTTGTAGTGAGAGTTCAGAATGTACTAAGGACTCTAACAGCATTCTAATCAGAAGGTCAGGGCACAGACTTCTGCACTAATGCACCAAAGCCCTTACTGTCCAAACCTCCACACAAACAAGGCTTGGAGTCCTCCAGGTTCCCAGAAGCCTCTCTTCCCACGCTGTAATTCTAAATTGGCATATGTTTTCTAGTCTGGCTCTTTCCATTCTTGTAGTTATCAACTCTATGCTTCCTTGTGACTGTGTCCACCCACTTTATTTAGTAAGTAATGGTTTGGTTGAATCACAAACTATTCAATAAGTTCATCAACAATAACTCAGAATGCCTATAACTTCCTGATAATTAAACAGAACTGTGAACTTCAGTTCAAATTTCAACAACTTTGGAAACAGAAATGACCTTCTTTTTCTTCTTTCTCTTGTAATTACTCTTATAACAATTCTTCAGATCAGTTAATAAAACAACCAAATTCTTTCACAAGTAAAAACTGAATCAAAATAGACAAGACAGTGTTTCTTATGTTTTTTAACTAGAAATGAGTCAAAAATCCTCACTGAGAAGCAAATGAGACATACACACACAAACACATGCACGTACACACACTCACACACATACATGAACACACACATGCATACACACACGTACATACCACTGTACCAGTTGCTTTCTATGTCACTGAGACCAGATGCCTGACAGAGCAATAAAAGAGGAAGAGGTTTTTGGCAGGTAAGGCCGCTGGAGTGGCCTTGACTATTGTGGCAGAACAAGGGGACGCCTCACATCTTGGTGGATGTGGAAGATGGGAGCTCACGCAGGAACCAAAGGGAGATGTAATCTTCAACACCCACCCATGGTGACCGTTTCTGGGTCCAGTTGGTTCTATGGCATCAGTGTTCGCTAGCTGGAGAACCAAGCACTCAGTTGCAGGAGTTGATGTGGGATATATGGGATATTTCAGGTACAAGCCATAAAATATACTCACATACAACCATGCTGAAAACAGTATCTGTGGCTAGATGCACTATGTATATGTATATAATTATTGCCATTTTAAGTGTTTAGTACTGTCAGATTTTAGTTTTAAAAAGGGGGATACTTTCTAGGACAAACCAAATATTAACCACCAAAATATCTGAGTCCTAATCCCTAGTTTCTATGACCTACTGGGCAACTTGCTGACTGCAGTCAACTGGGAAGCACTGTCTACCTGAGGGATGCTATAGCCAGGCAACACTGAGCATGCTGGATCTTCTTGGATCTCAGAAGTTAAGCATATTTAGCATAGATGGTAGAGAGGACTCCTGTTCATAGCATACACAAAGGACTGTTGTGAGGTGAAATAAAAACACTGTGAGGTGATGACTATGTTGATTAACTAAATTGTGGTAATTATTTCACATTGTGAATGAACAAGTACATCAATGTACAATATAATGCTTCTTAAATATAGGTTTTTATTTATAACTTATATTTCAATAAAACTAAAAAACAGAAAAGAAACCAGAAAGAGCATTTTCTTGTGCTTCAGAATTAAATTTGAAGTAACATTATTTCAAATATTTATTATACTTTTATTACAATACAAATGAAGATTTTATGCAACTAATGTCTTTAAATTACTATTGCCCCCTAATTTATCATTTAAGCATTGAACCAACATGGCAAATAATACATCCATCCTACAGAAAAGGAATCTGGTCTTTTGCTGTTGGTTTGTTGAGATGGGGTCTTACTATGTAGCTCAGACTACCCAAACCTGTAATCAGTTTTCCGAGTACCAAGATCACAAGTGCAACTGAACATGCATGATGACACCAAGATCAAAAGATGGGGCTGGAAGTCTGCTAAACACTTAGGAAGGACATGTCCCAAAAGTGTCACTTTGGCTACTGACACAAAACACCTTTCTGGAGAAAAACAAAACAACAGCAAAAGAAAACGCACACAACTGTTCTCACAGGAAAGAAAAAGGAAGTTGAAGTCTGGGGAACATGGGGTGCCAGGAACTGAACTTTCACTTCCTCCTTCTGATGTTGGAGGAAAATGAGCTGCAAACCCGTGTGTCGGGCCGTGTGCTGGCCTCCACTGGCCAAGGAGCCATTTCTCACTTCCCAGTCCCAAACCCAAACCAATCCCACCCCCTTTGGCTCCAGCAGAAAGCTGAACTAATTTGAGCATTTTGCATCCTGAGAAGAGAACTGAGGACTGACCCTGTTGACCCTTCTTAGTTTAGTCTTGTGTCCTGACCTTGTCCATTTGTCTGTCTCACTTGTTCACACACCATCACCACAGCAACTCACACATTCAAAGTGAAACCTAATATTTTGCTAGTTATGGTTGTTATTAACCATTGTTAAGATAACTGGATTTAAAGTGGGCACACATCTTTAATCCCAGCACTTGGGGACAGAGGCAGGTGGATATCTAAGTTCGAGTCCAGTCTGGTCTACAGAGAAAGTTTCAAAACAGGGCTACACAGAGAAACCTGTCTCAAAAACCAAACGAGGAAAAAGAAAGGTAAAAGTATTTGAATTCACTGGAAGACATGACTCTGAGGACACTACTAGAGTGGTGTAACTAAAGAGAGAAGACTCACTCTAAATCAGCAGCTCCACGCTGTGGGCTGAAACGCTGCACCAAACAGAAAAGGAAATGAAGAATTGCCAACACCCCATCTCCAACTCTCTTTTTCCTAGACCCTCAGGCCAATCTGTGCCCCCCTCCACTGTGACAGACTGCATCCTTCTGAGCTATGAGACAAATTAAACACTTTCCCCCTTAACTTGCTTTTTCTCTGGTATTTATCTGACATAGTTCGAATTCAGTAAGTGATATAATAACTCTCAGCACAGAAGAGAAACTTCAAGGAAAAAAATGCCAGTGGTCAAGTTGTTATGAAAGCAAATAAGGGCACAGTCTGCAGATAAAGCTGAAGAACATAGTAGGTGCAGAAAGGAACCTCTGAAGTATTGCATTTCTCTTGGCTTTTGCCTTGTTCCTTCCAGACGGCTCTTCTTTCTTGAATTTTTCTTCTGTGACTTTTATAAATTAAATTGATCTTTTTTTAGGTTGTGCATAATAACAATGCACATTGATGTGGTACCATATGATGCTTGGAGAGACGTATATTTTGTGCAATGGTTAAGTCAGATTAAACATATCTATCTTCTACTATGTATTATTTCTTTGTGTGAGAACTATTTCAAGACCTTCTTTCCTAGATTTTTTAAGAAATGTATAGCACTTTATCATGATCTGTGGTCATTGTACTGTGAAACAGCACCCAGCACTTACTCCTATTAAACCGGTACCCACTGGTCCATCTCTCCCTGTCCTCACCTCTTGCCTGGCCCTCCACACCAGGGAGGTAGTCGCTATTTTCCTCTCAACATCTCATGCATGTAGACATGAGTACCATGGGAAGGAAATTAGCTTTTGGCAGTAGTACCCAGAAGTCATTTTATTTAATTGTTTATCTCTTCATCTACCTAACCATTCATCCATCCATCCATCTTTCTGTAACTATCTATCTATTAAACATACATTTATAAGGATTGCAGCTATCTCTGATATTCATATAAATACATGCAGTTCTAAGCATTAGAGAATAATCCAAATCTTATTTTACAAATTTTCTTTCATTATTTTTTGTATTTATATAATGCTCAGGGCACTTTTTTAGGAAAGCATTAATTATTATGTTAATTATGGTTTAACTTATTATTAATAGTCATTCTTAATTTTTTATGTATTGCTTGACTGTCCTTATCAGCCCTTCTATGATTTTCACTCACTTATTTTTACCCTGGAAACAGAAAAAGCTGTCTTTGTGAAGGAGCAGACACCATCCCCCATCCCCCACCCCCCAGGCTGCATCATCACTGAACTACTGGACCTTAAACAGTGGCCTTTTAAGATGTGAAAGCCAATTACATGGTGATCTCAATTGATCTTGCTGTAGTCAGATCTAAAGCATCTGATGCTGCATCTCAAACTGCTCAGGTCACTTAGGAGATAGATGCTCAGATCAAGTATCCCTAAGAAAAAGTCATGGAAACATGCCCAGTGATGTTGTTTTGGTCCCAAGATCACTAGGACTCTTTTGAAGATCATTTACTATTACCACGTCAAAAGGACAATATGTGGCAGGTCAGACGCAGAGACTATAGGATGACAGGACAGGAGGAGGAACAAAAGGATCTAGAGAGAAATGAGGCATCCTTTGTAATCACAGATCTCTCTCTCAGGCAGTTTATCAGCCTTTTTGGCTGCCAAGCCAAAGATGTTATTTCTCAGCTTGTCAAATGGGTAAAGTGTCTCCATTATCCATCTCCTGAAGGTTGGCTCTGGAAGAAGTCTCTATTATCCAGTCCCTTACATGTGTGACAATGTTTATGCAGCCCTTAAAAACAAAGAGCTTCAAATCATCATAGTGAGCTGGGAATATAGCTCGGTTGGTAGAGTTCTACTGTAGGGTACATGAAGTGTTGAGTTGAATCCCCAGAGTGGCACAAAAGGTGGTCCCTGTAAACTCAGCATTCAGGAGTGAAGACAGGATCAGAAATACAAGGTTATCTCCAGCTTCAAACTGAGTTTGAAACCAGCTGAGAATATGTGAGAGTCTGTCTCAAAGAAAAATAAAGAGAGAGAGAGAGAGAGAGAGAGAGAGAGAGAGAGAGAGAGAGAGAGAGAGAGAGAGAAAGTCAGGGCTAAACAGAAAGCTTTAAGAAGGAGAAGTATGAAGCATGAATATATTTCTTTGTGATTCTTTTCCTGTAGAAATGTGACACAAATGCCTACTCACTCTAGAAAAGGCACAGTACCAATAAGACACAAAATAAAAATGCCGCCAAAGTCCAACTTGGAATCAACCATTGTATTAGAATCAGTTGCTTTCAGAAGTATGAATGAGAGGTTGCTCCCAGGAGTATGGATGGGAAGGAGCAGAGACAGCCTTAAGGAGCTTAATCCCAGAGAAGCACATAGCATAGGTGACAGCCCCTGGAGGCTGCAGCCCTGGAGCTTTCTTCAAGAACTGCAAATAGCTTGACTAGTCAGAAAAGTGCCTTCATGAACCTCAGCCTTCTCTCTCCCACCAACCCCAACAGTTCTTTACTGCTTCTGTATCCTTGCAGGGGCCTCATGAATTGTGTTCTTTTCAACTTTCCCAGAATTTATTTATTTCTTGAGTCTTCTGAGTCCCACCCTCTTCCTCCTACCTAGAAGGAATGTCAGAGGATATTGCTGATTACTGTCCCACTCCCAAAACCAAGTAACCAGATTTGATTACTAGCTTTCTTCTGTGAGTCTTCAGTGGTTGGACAATTATGGAAACTCTATTAAAGATCAGCATCATAAGCACCCCCACCAGTTTGTCATGGCATTGGGATTAGTGAATTCTTCATCTTTTCATCACTTCCATGAGTCTTGGTATCCTATTTGAGGTTTTGCTATGTTAATAAAACTTGATTTCAAAATCAACAGAGCATTATAACAGAACTAGGTTTAACCACTGGGATTCAGCATTCTAGTATATAAATAGATTCTCCAAACAGAGTCAAAGTTGGTAATATATTTCTGCTACATGTGTCACATGCCACACATGGTACCCTCATCAGCATGCTGGTGGTCTTCTGATGTGAGTATGTCCCAGCCCACTAGAACACCATTGCTGGCAGCCTTAATTTACTTACATGCTACCCCTGTTTCAAATTCAGTCTCACCCTGCCCCCAAGGGAAAACAAAAGAGGAACACACAACCTTAGTGGGGTGGAGGTGGCCAGTGAGAACATGCATAGTCATAAACATTACCTCTAGACACCACTGTGTGATGCACACATTATCCTCACCTGAGGCCCAGCCTCTGTTCCAGCCTTGGTCACTTCAAAGCGAGCAGTTGGCATCCTTCACAGACAAGGCACCTTCTATTGTCCTGACTTACACTAATAGCTGCAATTTACCAATATTGTCCTTGTGTGAGGAGAGCTGGAATGCTGTCAGTGCCTAAGAGAAGTTTAGTCAGTTGCCTAAGGTATACACAACTAGGAAGGCTAACTAGAATTGAACACAACATCCCTTAAGAACCTATATGTCCTAATATTTGTATACTTTTTCAGCCTTAATTTCTCTTTGCCTCTGTTCCTTTAAAGTAGAAGTAATAATAGTACTTTATTTATCAGGATATTATGGAGAGTAAAATAAGCAATCAATAAAATCTTTAGCAGAGTTGTATATCTAGTGTAATCTCAGTAATCAGGAGGTGGAGGCAGGAGCATCAGAAGTTCAAGGTGATCTTCAGCTACACACCAAGTCTGAAGCCAGCCTAGGATCCATCTGTTGCTCTAAATGTTGATAATTTGCAGGAAGCCACTGCAGGGAGTGCCTGCCCCTAAGTCTTTACTGACAGTGTTCCCTCCCTCCTGCCCATCTGAGCCATGGCAAGTACTGCAGGCATCATAATGAATCTTCCCAGCACAGAATTAGCACTCAGGAAATATCACTTTCAATTCTTTCTGTCACTAAGGGACACAACCAGGCACAAAAATACCTACTTCTTTAATGTAGTGTCCAACTTGAGAAACAGGAGTGTGACTCAGCTCTACCCCATTCTTTCTTTCCAATCCTACCCACAAGATAAGATGTAAAGTACATTAAATCCAAGTCACATTTTTTAGAAGTAACTTCATGACATTGTCCTCATCTTTCTTCCTCATCCTGGACAGCTTGCTTCGTTCTGAGGATGGAAGGTAACCCAAGTTAATTACCATGCATCCTCTGTCTGAGTCAAGCAGATTTCATTATCCACACACAGGCAGACACACTGCACACAGGGCACATTTCCTTGCTCATTCTCAATATTTGCTGGACACTGAGTTGCCTAGTTCCAGTTTTCTAGTTTCTGTTCTGAAAAATGTTGGTAGTCTCCTGCTGTGTCTTGAGACATACAGTTTTTTAGCTCCTTCCCCTTGAAAACTCTTTTAGTGAAAGACACGACTTTTTTCTCTGCTCTTTGAATCATCTTTACAATCATAAGAAAACTCCTTTGGCCCTACTTTGGATCTCAAATCAAACCTTAACTATAGACACATAAAATTATAACAGCTCACAGTCTTGCAGCAGCAAACAGCTTGTGACTCATTTCCCTAATGACTTTCTACCATTTCCTCTACTGTCTTCCCAGAAGGCCAGAAAACTTATGTAGAGCCTAATGAAGTCCTTGGTACCCAGCATTCCAAGCAACTATGAGCATGCCTTCTGCCATATTTTAAAAGCATGGTTAGTCTGTTACTAAAGTGCTTACTTAAGTTCTGAGTTCAATTCCCAGCACATACATTAGAAAAACAGCCATGGACCAGCTGGGCAGCATGGGAACACACCTTTCATCTCAGCACAGAGGCTGTAGATCTTTACATTTGAAGCCAGCCTGATCTACAGAGTGATTTTTCAGGAGAGTCGAAGCTACACAGAGAAACCCTGTCTCAAAGGAAGAAAGGAAGGAAGGAAGGGCAGAAAGGAGAGAAGAGAGATGGGAGGGGAATAGGAGGGGAGATCATAGGAGGGGAGAGGAGGGGAGAAGAAACAGAAAGCCAGCCATGGGGGTGCATGCTTGTAAGCACAGCAAACTGGGAAGGTAGAGATAATCAGATTGCTGGAACTTGTGGCCCCCTCAAAGACCCAGAACACAGCATTATTAGGAAAAGGTGGGATCTTTAAGGTGTGGGGACCAGTGGTAGATCTTTGGTCGTTGTGTCCTTGAAGGAGATCTAGGGACACAGCTCCTTTCTCTTTTTTGGGGAATCCTAGCCACAGAAGTTTGCAGCTTTGCCGTGCCCTAAACTCTATCTACATGAAGATGTTCTGCCTTGCAGAAGGTCCCAAAGAAGCAAGGCTAACAAACAGCTGTCTACAGCTTTCAAAACTGTGTACCGAAGTATATCTTTTTCTTAGGTTAACCCAAGTTCTAATCCCTGGCGGCCAAATACAATTCTGGAGACATGGCACATACCTATAGCCCCAGCTTGAGGAGACAGGATCTCTTGGGTTGGCCAGCCAGTTCAAACTGGTGAACTCTAGGTTCAGTGTGAGGTCTTGTCTCAAAAAAGAAAAGAGCTGGAGAAGAACCAAGAAAGGCAACTGACATGCTCCCTGGCTTTTACACATGTATGTGCCACCCACCCCAGGAATGTCTGGTCATATATACCCTCCCCCACATACGCATACAAAGAGTGTTTCAAAGAGACAACATCATTAACAAAAAAGCTGTAAGCATATTTTGAGGGAGTATAGGGATCACTAGCCTAAGGTATGACATTCATTTGTTAACCTGTTCAAAAGAAGTCAGGCTGGAGGAAGGGAAGGATGTAGCCAGGATGTATTGAATAAGATAAGAATAAATAAAAAAAAATTAAGTAAAAAAGAAGCCAGACTTACCATTTTAATTGTTTCTGGCCTCTGACTACCCAGGCTTTCTTTAATTTGGCCGCCCTAACACTTGAACTTTATTGAGTTTACTATTGATGAAGTTTTTTGGGATTTTTTTTTTTTTTTTTTTTTTTTTTTTTTTTTTTTTTTTTTTTTTTTTTTTTTTTTTTTTTTTTTTTTTTTTTTTTTTTTTTTTTTTTTTTTTTTTTTTTTTTTTTTTTTGCGGAAGGGGGTTTTATCTTTTTGTTTTTTGAAGTTTTGGGGGTTTTGTTTGTTTGTTTTGTTTTGCTTTGTTTTTTTAAACACGAAGATCATGATAGTATAACCTCCATACTATCCAAGTTTATGGTATATTCTAGAACAAAACTAAATGCCACTGACTTAATCATAGAAAATCTTTCAGAATTGCCACAATCCTTTTTTAATCTACAATCAAGTGTGCCAGGATACCGGGTCCCATATTCTCAAAATCTATGGACCATAAAAAATTCTTACCACATGCAAATCACATTCATCAATTAAAAGAAATCTAACTCACACAACTCATTTAAGATTTTCCAAATTTGCACAACTCTAATTAAATTCAACATTTAATGTGCTATTTTTATGTGATAACAATAATTTGTGCTATGCACTCACAAGCTTCCTGGCAGAAGTCTTCTAAAACACAGAACTGTTATACATCTATTAAGTTCCTCTAACACAGCAGGTAAAAGCTCTGCAGAGGAAACCACTCATCTCAGCTTTATTTACTCAGCTGCTAACATTCTCCTAAAGCTTGGCTTGGAGTGAGGCGTACCACTGAGGCAGAGGCTGCCTGCTCTGCCTTGCTATGAGGAGCCAGTCTGAACAGAAGGATGACTCAGAGCCTTGAGCCAGGTGTCTCCAGCCTCACCCTGTCAGTCTGACTGCCAACCACCCTGAGTTCTTCAGAAACACCAGATTTGCAGGGACCAAAGCATGCTGTGACAGTGAGACTAGATTGTCTATTCCCTAGACTCAAAAACGTGTTTCTGGAGAAAAGAGAGCCCTAGATTCTTAGCGCAAAGCATGCTTTTGTAGGAAGGAGCTTTCTATTTGCAGTCAAATTTGTATTTTTAAGTCTTGTTATGAATTTGAACTTTGGGTCAAACAGGCAGTGCTTTGTGTGTATCAGTTAAGGGCTTCACTCTGTTCCAGAGGCTCTCCTTTCAGCCTAACCTTTCCTGGGAACTACTTTAAGCTAATAAAACATTGTGCTGACTTACCCTCGCTGAGGAGGTTTGGGCAGTCAATGGCTTCAGAGATAGAGAATTGGGTTCTTCAGGGATGTGGCCCTATGTTCCAGTGGGCAGTCTATGCCCATGCACATATCAGCAGCACTAATTAGATTCAGTGAGTTCAAAACAGAGACCATGAAATTGAGAGCAAACTGGAGCAGTCTGGGAGGAGTTGGAGGTCTGCATGTAAGGTGGATATAATCGAAACATATTGTTTAGATGTATAAAAATCTCAACTGATAAATAACATGTATTTTTAAACACACACACACTACATTACCCAGTGATTAAAGAAGCATGTTGTAAATCTTTCCACATGTCCAAATCCTTAAAAATTACCGGGGCATATATTTTACTTACAAAATACGATGTGGTAGAAATTTTAATTTGCTCCTCCCAGAAACAGATTAAAGTCCTGAAGTCTGCACTTTGAGAAGAAGATTAAAGGGATTATAGCCAATTACACTAAATGCTGGATTGTTGCTCAAACTCAGCAGCTAGGAGTCAGCCCTCACAGGCAGTCACTCTGGCAAGGCCTTCAGCAGAACAGCAGACTTTAACTGCTCTACCAGAAGCATCATCTGGATTCCACTGCAGACCCAGCTGAAATGGTTGTAAGTTCCAGAGGAGCAGAATGGTCTCTGTTCCTGTAGCTAGCCAAGGTCTGATTCTAGATAAAGTAATAGATGAATGAATGAGTGACTAAATGATGGGTAAATGAATAAATGAAGTAAGTGAGCAAGTAGATGGATATATGGGTGAACAAATGAATGAATAATTGGATGTAGGAATGAGTGAATGAATAGTAGCTGAGTGGATGGATGGATGGATGGATGGATGGATGGACAAATGTGTTTACCCAAATCCTGGGGTAAGAATACTTGGTTTTCTTTCCTACTTGTTCTCTACTGTTCATATTGAAAAGTCTGCCTCTACTTTTATTTCCAGAAAGCAGCTAACAGTTAAGCTGGCAGGCTCTGATACACCTATCTTCTAGGGAACAAAGCACCATATGTGGCTAGTGTGTGGTAGTCTCAGATGGAAGGTGTCACAACTGATGAGATGGACCACAAACATACTCAAAGACAAGGGGAGACAACTCACTGTTCTCGTGACTGAGAACAGTCTACACATGTTCTTACCTTGTCTTTTGTCAGCTTTGTGTACAGGCTCATTTCATAGTAGATGTTCATGAGGAGCAGGCTCATGGTTTTTTATTCATTTATTTATTTTACATCCCAGCCACAGCCCCCCCACTGCCATCCTTCCTTCCCAGTCGCTCTCTCCAATTCCTTTTCCACCTCCCAATTCCCTCTTCTTCTGACTCCATCCAGAAAAGAGAAAGTCTTCTATGAGTGTCGAAAAACATGGCATGTCAATTTGCAGTTACACTAAGCACCTCCCCATGTGTTAAGGCTGGGCAAGGTGACCCAGCATGAGAAGGAGGGTCCTAAAAGTCAGAGGAAGAGTCTAAGATAGCCCCTGCTTCTGCTGTTAGGTCAGAGGACCAAGATGCAGAGCTGTAACATGCCAAGGGACTAGGTCAGTCTCACACAGGCTCCCTGGTTATCAGTTCAGTCTCTTTGAGCCCCTATCAAGTCAGGATTGTGAGTCAGTGGATTTTCTTGTGGTGTCACTGACCCCTCTGGTCTCTACACCCCTTTCTTCTCTTCCACAGGATTCCCAAATTCTGCCTAATGTTTGGCTGTGGGTCTCTGCATCTGCACCACCTCTCCTATGACAACTGATCCAGGCACAAATCTGGTCACAAGAGAGAACAACCTTATGTTTTAACAGCTGTGAGTTATATTACCTCCAAAGGTACAGCACACTTTCTATAATGCACCTTCTCTTGAAGGGTCCTTGTGCTCCAGTCTGGCTGACTCAACAGTGAAATGTATGTACACTCATTTTCAGCACAAATGGTGTAAGATAAATTCTTAGAAGCAAGATATGTTTGTGTTTAGATATTGCATAAATATTACCAAATCCAACATTCCTTCAACATTCAGAGACACCAGGAAGCATTTAGTTGGCTGAGTAATCACACCTCACTATGATGCCATTACTGAAGGTATTTTCCAAAGACCTGTATATGCTTCATGCCACACACCCTGAGAGTCATGCTCACCTGTCAGAGGAGTGATCCTCCAGCGCCAGGTCACCAGGGAGGTCACCTCAAACTATGATCAGTGCCCTCCCCTGTTCTCACACTGTGACCAATGTCCTCCCCTGTTCTCACACTGTGATCAATGTCCTCCCCTGTTCTCACACTGTGATCAGTGTCCTCCCCTGTTCTCACACTGTGATCAGTGCCCTCCCCTGTTCTCACACTGTGATCAATGTCCTCCCCTGTTCTCACA
>PVIH01020285.1:16723-33027 GCA_004025045.1 Sigmodon hispidus | reverse complement strand
TGTAACTTGTGTGTGCCTGGCACTAAGAGAAGTTAGAAGGAGGCATTGGACCCTATGGAACTGAGTTATAGACAATTGTGAACTATCATATGGGTGCTAGAAACCAAGCCCAGGTCTTAATAGCAGCAAATGCTTTTAAGAACTGTTTTATTTCCCTAGCCCTCTATTTTTATTATTTTAAGTTATGTGTATGGGTGTATATAGGTATGTACACATGAATGCAGGTGCCCTTGGATGCCAGAGACCTCTGATCACTTAACACTAGAGTTACATGATATTTGAAAACTACCTGATTGAGGTGCTAAGAACCTAACTCTGGTCCTCTGGAAGAGCAGAAGATACTTTTCCTTTTTTTCACATTTTTTATTTTTATTATTTTATGTGTATGGGTGTTTTGTCTACATGTATGACTGTGCACCACATGTATGCCCTATGCCCAAGGAGGCCAGAAGAGGGTGTCAGAATACCTGGAACTAGAGTTAGAGATGACTGAGAGCTGTCGTGTGGGTGCTGGGACTAGAACCTGGGTCTCTGCCTGCATAAGCCATGTCTGTTAACCACAGAGCTGTTTCTCCAGCTGAGAGTACATATGTTTGCTATATTCCCAGCCTCTCTATTTCCATAGCTATCTTATTTCTAAATGAATAAAACATAAAAGAATAGCCCCAACCTTAAAAGCCAGGAAACCTTAATATTTGGAAAGATTGCATTTATGTGGAAAATTATACATAGGTAGAAAGAGAATGTTAACTCCACAAAGCTGTCTTCTGAGGGGCTCAAGAGATGGTTCAGCAGTTAAGAACACAGGTTGCTCTTCCAGAGGTCCTGAGTTCAATTCCCAACAATCATATGGTGGCTCACAACCATCCATAATGAGATCTCATAATGAGATACATGCAAGCAGAATATTGTATACATAATCTTTTTTTTTTTAAAGCTGTCCTCTGACCTTAACATAGATATGGTAACATGCCCTCCCACAGAAATATCATGCATGCACATACAATAATAAAATAAAAATTTGAATTGTTTTAAAATATGATAAGATTGGAAGGATAGCTCAGAAGTTAAGAGTATATTATTCTTCAGAGGACCACAGTTCAGTTCCCAGCACCCTTTTTGGGTGGCTCACAATCGCCCATGAATCCAGCCCCAGAAAATCTGATGTCTCTGGCCTCCACTAGCACCTAAACTTGCACAGCATATAGTTACACAGACACACTCACATGCATATACACAATTAAAAATAAGCTTGCTAATAAATAATCTTTTAGAAATGTGATGACACCCATTAGTTTATATGCTAACTTATAGCATATTTTAAATTCCAAAATGCAACCATAAAATACCCAAAAGAAAAATGGGGGAGTATTCCCAAACAATAACAAAAGTTAAATTTTAGTTCTACAGTCTTGGCTGATGCTCCTAGAAGATACTTTTCAACTGCTGAACCTTCTCTCCAGTTCCAAGAATAACTTTATACTTAAACTTAATGATGAAAAGTAGTAAGCAGTTTGAGGACATGCTGATTTTAAAAAAGGTATCTAAGGCATAGATGAGTACCACCTAGCCACTAAACAACTAAGAAATTAAACAAAGGGCAGGTAATGTATACCTTTAATCCCAGTACTTGAGAGGTAGAAGCAGATGGATCTTAGTGAGTTTGAGAATCCTGCACCTGATCTACAAAGCAAATTCCAGGACAGCTAGGAGTACTACATAAAGAAATTCTGTCTTGAAAACCCAGAAAAGAAAAGAAGAAAACAAAAGTAGAAAGAAAGGAGAGAAAAAATTCTTCTTTGGTAGAAGTGTGCTGATTCATGGCCAAGCATACATCTCTTGCTGGGACACATATTGGTATAGTATCACTCTGAGAAAAACCACAATCATACCCTCTCCTAAGGATTAGCAGGGGCCAATGGCTGCCATTGAAGGGAGATAGGATCTTTCCAACTTACTAAGGATAGAAGTGTGTCTCAGGACAGGAATTCCAAATGTTTATATACTGTATTGATTCCTTCCTCATCAAAGATATGAATATTTATATGGAAAAGGACTTCAGTTAGGGGCAAATGGGGGTCCCTTTTTGTCTCTGGTAAGATGGTCTTGGGCCAACAGTTTTTTAAGTTTTATTGGTTCTTTCCGTAGTGGCTTGTCCCTGAGGGTTACAGGAGGTGCCAGTGGTATGAGAGATCTTCCAGGATCCCAAAAAGTCATTAAACTGTTGAGAGGCATAGACAGGACCATTGTCAGTCTTTACAGCCCAAGGCACCCCCCCACCCCCCACACCCCCGCCATGTCCAACATGGCTGATTTAAGGGCCTTAATAGCATTAACAATCTTTTCCCCAGAAAGAGCAAGGACAGACACAAAGGAGGAACAAGTATCCACTATCACATGAACATCTTTAATATTGCCTAAAGGAGAATAATTTGTTACATTTATCTGCCAGATGGCATTAGACAACATGCTCCGGGGATTAACCCCTGTGCATTGAAGCAGGACACAGGTGGCACATGCCTGGGACAAATGTTTACACTGGGAAACCAGTAATGCTGGAAGAAGTGTATGCAAATTCTGTGAAGACAGGTGGAACTGTTGATGAAGAGCCCGGGCTTGCTTTAGGAGATCTATACTAGCTGTTAATATAATGGTGTCTATGACCTCATTTCCTTGGGCTAATGGCAGTTTGGAGTGAGATCTAATATGTGACAGGTACTAAGACTCAGTCCTCTGATTCAGAACATCTTGTACGATCAGCATAGTGCTAGCAATGGGGGTCAGTGAGTCCTTGACTCAAGAGAAGGCCAGTACCCAAATTCCCTGTACAACATACTGGCTGTCAGAAAAAAAATGTTAACAGGCTCAGTATGGCACTTCACTAGAACCTTGAAGAGGACCAATAACTCACCCAATTGAATAGAACCAGGGTTAGTACATATGTAACACCTTTGGAGCCAGGATGCTGGATAAAATCACTATATATGCTTTTATAGGAATCCGAAAAGGCCAGGATGATATGAGGAATGGGAGTGGAAGAGGGGACTGCATGGAGCTGTATCTTTATTGGAAGTATGGGGAGCTCTGCTAAGATCCTGGTTTTTTGGCAAATGATTGTCAACAATTCCTGTTAATCCTGAAACCATTTTATGAAATGAGAAAGAGTCCACCCAGGGGGACTGGGGTTTCTTTACAGCAAAGGGGAAGACAAGCTTACCTGGCTCTCATCCATATTTTCTCCATGCCAGCACTCACAACTTAAGGCCAAATTGGAAGGACAGGTCAAACTTAGAGGTAACCTTGTGCAGGTCAGAATGTGCTTGGTTTATCCATAGAAGGGGCCCAGATTGCTATAATACTCCCAAAATTTCCCTGGGTGTGCTGTACGAGGTTTCTAACCCCATCTGGGTCAGAGACCCAGCCTTCCCACAGCCACTTTTCTCCCCAAAAAATGACTCAGATGCTTATATTAATTTCATCCTGTTTGGCTTATGTCTCAGGCACATTGCTAGCTAGCTCTTTCATCTTAATTCAACCCATTTCCATTCATCTATCTGGGCACGTCGCCGTGCCCGTGGCTCACTTGAGTGAGTCCCTTACATGTTTTTTCTTTGCCGGCTGGATTAAGTCTCTCCTACTCCACCCTCCTACCTGAACCTCAATTTCCTTGCCTACCTACAGTGCCAGACACAGGCCAAAACAGTTTATTTACAGAATGATTTTCACAGCATATAGACGAACATTCCCACCACATGGGTGTCCAGAGGACCATTGCCAATAAGGGCCTTTGGGGCTCATGTTGTTGCAGAGTAGGGGTGGCTAGAATGACCAAAATATTTTGTAGCAAATCTTTAACTTCTTGAGTAAACCTAACCTTAGTGGAAAGAATAGACAGGTCACTCCAACAATGAAAAGAGATGTCTCATCTCTTGATCAAGAATGGATAAGAAAGGTTTAAGCCAATTAACAGTGTTACACAATTATTGTTGTAATTCTGAAAGCAAATATGAGTCTCTCACTTCCAACTTAAAGGAGGGAGGACAAATCTGTCTAGCAATGGAGAAGCACAAAAAGGAAAAAGGGGATGCTACTTGGACTTTGTCTTGTGCAACAATCAGGTGTAGTGATGTAAGATCATTTAATACTTCTCTTGTAATTTCCTTTAAGTAAGTTGCATCTGGATATGCAAGAAGATTGTTCATATAATGGACCAGAAGGATGCCCTTTGGGACATTAATTAAAGCATGAGAGATATACAGTTGCCAAATTGTGGGACTATTCTTCATTTCCTGGGGCAAAACAGTTCACTGATATCTCTTAGCTGGTTTATGCATATTTCGTTCCTATACAGTAAAGGCAAAATTATCTCGATCCTGTGGGTAGGGGAATTTGAAAAAAAAAATCCTTGATATCTAAAGCTAATATATAATAGGATGGAGTAATAGTGCTAGGGTGGGGGAGGCCTGGCTTTGTGAATTCCATTTTTTCCATTTAACAATTAACTACATAAAGATCCTGAAAGAAGTGATAGTGTCCCAATCTCTTGGGGATAACAAATATGGGGGTATTATGTTTAGTTGTAGCTGGTTCTATGTACAACACCCATATTCTTCAAAGTATCTTTGCCCCACAGGTTCCTAGGTACAGTAGAAATGATAGGGTGAGTGGCTCCCCAGATGCCATTAAGGTCCTTCCAATGGACCATATGGTTGGTTGGTCATCTTAGAATCTTGTTGGTCTCCCACACCACTGATGGGGGGAGGGGTTAAACTTCCAAAGCACCTCAGTCTCAGTTAAAATGGTGGCATCCACATGGATGTTCACCAAGCCCACGGGCTGTCCATCAAGATAGACTATCAGCATTGGGGAGTATGAGAAAATGGGCATTGTCCAATAGATTTTTGATTACCAGATCCTCCTATTAATGGCAAGCTGAAGAGCAGCCTGTGGTGGAAATGCTCTCTGTATGCTGTAAATAAAGGACTGTTTTGGCCTATGCACAGCACAGTAGAAGTGGGTGGAGAATCAGAGGGCAGGCAGGTAGGACATGGGTGGAGTTAAGTCAGTCTCCATCTGACCCCGGAAGAAGACAGACATGTAAGAAACAGGTGAGCCACGGGCTGGGCCACGTGGCGGAAAGATTAATGGAAATGGGTTGATTTAAGATGAAAGACCTAGCTAGTAATGTGCTTGAGACATGGGCCAAACAGTATAAAGTATGTAAGAGTCTGATTCATTTCTTTGGGGGACAAAAGCCGCTGCGCGGACCAGGTTCCAAACCTTTGCTGCAGCCCAGGTCACAAACTCCCAGGACCAAACCGCCCAGGGAAAACCTTCTACAACAGCAGCCCGCCTAGTATTTAATGGGGCGAGTGCTTCAGCAGACTATGATCTGCAATCCTTTGCCCAATAAAGTTCCTTATTGCATATAGAGCATCAAGTCCTAGGTTTTGCCCTGGGAGCAGTCATGCCACAAATGGCCTGGTTTGCTGCATCCCCGGCAAGTTCTATCTACCTGGGGGCCCTTGAGGGTGACATTAGCTTGCTGCCTGTCTGTAAGAAGAGCGTTCAAGAAAGCAGTAAAAGCAGCGATGAGACTGGTGCTGGGGTCAAGATCTCTGGTAACAAGCACCCATTTATGAATGTCCTCATTGTAGACCATTGTGACTGCATTGTGGGTGGGGGCATTAACCCTTCCCCAAACCAATTGTTTGATTAACATTTCTCTGGTAGGACTCATGTCTAGTCTGCATTCTATTGCCTCACAGGCCAGAAAATCAGTGAAGAGCTCTCCTGGGCACTGAACAAGGTTTAGGAAATAACCTGAGGGTTCTCAGGCATGCATGCTTTAGGGCCTTGAAGGCCAGGTCAGAAACCTGTTAGTAAGGCTTGAGGGCCAATTCATGCCTGGTTTGTAAAATAAACATATTCCCTGTACCCTATGAGTATATATCATTGGTCACCAGGGAGTTAAGTAAGATGTTTGTCTGGGCCTGGGATTCTGTCTGATCCTCATAGGTCAAATTCCAATTAAGAAAGGTGGCCGATTCCAGCACAACTTTGAAAAGACTACCCTAATCAAAGTGTGTAGCTGAATTGCCCATTGAATGAGCTCAAAGTAAGGTGAAAATGGGCCCGACTCATTAACTGCCTTCCTGATGAGAGAGAGTTCAGCTATGAGGGTGGGAATCCAGGGCTAAACAGTGGTATTTGGGCCCAAATTGACTGGGAAGGCTTCTGTGGGCCTATAGACTGACAGCAGCTCAGGCTGTGAGGATTGTAAAATGCCTGGAGTCACAGGAGAGTAGCCACCTCCTGAGGCAGGCAAGTACCATGGTAGATCACCCCAAGAATGCTACAGTGGAGGCATAGCCTCCTGTGGTGGAGGTGGAGCAGAGGAAGGAGAAGATCATAAGATTTTAATGAAAACGGCATTTTCCTCGATTGATTTTGAGGGGCTTGAACTCATCATCATCAGAGATGGTAGAGAGATAAGACATGGAAGGGGTGGAGGTGATGGAGAGGTTACCCATTTTGTAAAGAAAGACAACAGGCAAGCAGCAGTCAGAGAGAAGATGGCAGTTAACAGAAATTGAGAAGTATGTATGTCTTGTGCTTAGTGAGAGACTTCCATTGTTTTTTAGGCCATGATGTCTCTGGACAAGGGAGGGTGTTCAGGAGCCAAGCCTTGGTTCACCTCCTGGGAGGTCAGCCCAAAATGGGGGAAATGTGCCTTCCTAACGGGATGGGCAGACAAATATAACAGACAACATAAAAGAAGGAAAGAAATGGGGATCTCAATGTTTACCTGTCAAAAGAATCAAAAGAACATGACACTGAAAGGCCTTCTCACCAAAGTACATTGTTTTGAGGGTGCTGTTCAGCATCATGAGTGAGAAGAGGGAAATGATCAGAACCCTGTTCAGGGTGCCAGATATTGCTGAATCCTAACAGTTACCTCAGGGGAGGGGATGAGAGGATGCAAATCCAACCACACAGACCCTGGGAATCAGGTGAAAAGCAAAGGACTAACTCCTTTATTCAGCAATGGGGAGAGCCTTCTATACCCTCCTCCCAGCACCCAGGCTGTGTCACAGTCAGGTGATATTGCATGGCTGTCCCTCATTGTTTGGGCACAATCAGGACCTCTGATGGCCTGTTGCTGGGCCTTCAGACAGACTCCAGGTTGTTTCATAAAGAAATATATTATGTGCATGCCTTGGCAACTGGTTTGAGCCAATTTCCTCAATACTAAGGTCCTGACCTACTACAAGACCATATCTCAAAACAAAAAGAAATGTCTACAAAGCCAAATCATAAGCAGTAGATTTTTAAAACACATTTTGGTTGAAAAGATATCTCTGAAGATAAGAACACATACTGCTCTTCCAGAGGATCCAAGTTCAAATCTCTAGAATTAATGTCAATGGCTAACTACCTTTAACTACACTTCAGAGAATCCAAAACTTCTGGCCTCTGTGGCCAACGCTCATATGCACATACACAGACTCATACACATAATTAAAATTAAAATAGAAATTTAAAAAGAAAACACATTTGTTATCATCTAAGAAATAAGTTAATGTCTATAATATAAATAATAAAATTATTAATAATAATTTAATTATAGTTAATATTGTAAATAATATTAATAATAAAAAGAGCTCCTGGGGCTTAGAACATACCACAGTTGGTAGGAAAATAGCAAGGAAGAATCCAGCATGAGTGGTTTGCCCAGCCTGAATGGAGTCCTGGGTTCCATTCCCATACCAAATGGTAAAGGAATGATGGACAACCATAATCCCAGCATATAAGAAGTGGAGGCAAGAAGATCAGAAACACAAGGTCATCTTCAGCTACACACTGAGTTCTTACCAGCCTGGATTTCATGGGATCCTGCCTCAACCAAACAAATAAAAAGAATGCCTGCAAATTGCTAACAGAAGAAAACCAAAACCAAACAAACAAAAACACCCTAGCAAAGACATTTTCAGAAACGCAAACTGGAAACAGACAAATGTACACACACCAGTGTAAATGTATTTTTCTTTAGGCCACCAGTGTCTGTGGCCTGTCTAGCCCCTTTGAAGACCAGTTGTACATTGTCTGTCTTTTTTGTTTGTTTTGTGTGTTTTTGGAGGGAGGATTGTTGTTGTCATTGTGTGGAACATTGTAACTCTCTAAAAACTGTCCTAAGGTTATATCAATATATATTTCATACAAAATCCTTAATAAATATTAATCTTTTATATAGTCAATTGCCAATACATAATTCCTACTATACCTGGTATCTATAGGCCTAGAGTCTCTGGCATACCTGTCAGTGAAGCAGGAAATTTGAAGGACTGCTCTGCCCATTCTGGCAAGTTTGTCAGTCACCTTTTGTATTTTGAAGAATGTTTGACAGTTTTTTTGTGAAGTAGGAACTTGAAGAATTATTTTGGCTTGTTTTGTTAAAGTTTAGAGGTCATTTTTATGGACTTTGTATGTTTAGTTTATATAGTATATTGTTAGGCAGTTGAAACAAGAACAATTTTTGTTTAATGGTTAACTTTTGTTATAAAGAAAATAAATTTTATATGGAATTTTTTGATGTCTATTATTTTTTGAAGTAGATTTGTATTGTTAGGAGTAGATTTGTTTTACTGTTTAGAAAAGTCTGTAAGTTTTAAAAATATTTTACATGTTATATTTTCTAGGTCTTTGAAGTGTTTGAAGATTGTTTAATTGAAATATATTTTTGTATATCTAACAACACTTAACTAACATGATTATAACTTTGGTTATTATAGATGATTATTAATTTGTAATTTTAATTATATGTTATAATTTTAAATGAGTTATGTAAGCAATATTTTTAAAGTATTTTATTTATTTATTATATATTCAGTGTACTGGCTACAAGCTAGAAGAGAGCACCAGATCTCATTATAGATGGTCCTGAGCCACCATGTGGTTGCTAGGACTTGAACTCAGGACCTCTGGAAGAACAGCCAGTGCTCTTAACCTCTGAGCCATCTCTCCAGCCTGTAAACAATATTTTAAGCAAGAGTAGAAATATATATATAATATAACAAAATAGACTTTAAATTTGTATTAAAAGACTAAAATTCATATTAATGTAAAATATTTTGAGATTAACAGTTGTTTTTTGGATTAAAGTAGATTTAATAATTTATTTTTTAATTTTTATATTATATTTTTAGAAGGATTGATTATGACTATTAATTATTTATAATGAAAACAAATATTTATAAAAAGTATTTTGGGAATCTGGGTGTAGTTTTTTATTATTTTTTGTTGTTTAGGGGTGCTGGCAACTTTATGGGTGTTTTGAGGCTGGATTATTTTAGTTGGTAGTCTTGAAGTTGATGTGGTTATTCTTTCATTAGAGATTTTTTTTAGTTTTTTTTTATTAAATTCTATTAGTCTGGATGTAATTTTTAGGTTTTTATTTTTTTGTGGAAATAAAAGTATAATTTTTTTAAAGCAACTTATTTTTAAACTAAAATTTTAGTTTAAAGTTAACATATTTTTAAAATATATATGTTGGTTTAACTTAGTTTTTTTAAATATTTATTTTTTATTTTATGTGAATTGGTATTCTGCCTGCATGTATAACTGTGTAAGGGTGTCAGATCTTGGAATTACAGACAGTTGTTAGCTGCCATCTGGATGTTGGAAATCGAACTCAGGTTCTCCAGAAGAACAGTCAATGCTCCTAACCGCTGAGCCATCTCTCCAGCCCTAGTTTTTATAATTAAATATTTTTGTAGTTAGTTTATTAATAGCTAAAAATTAAAAGAAAACATGATAATAGACATAATTTAGACTTTTGTGTATTTTTTATATTTATGTGGCTTATATATTTTTATTTTTTAAAGATTTTCAATTTTTTTAATCTTATATATATATTGTATATACTTTGTTTTATTGTATATCTTTAATCGTTTTTTTAACTAGAAGAGCTTTTAAAATGTGGGTAATGTTTAAATTCTATGTTGTTCACTTCCTTACCCTATGAGCCTATATCACCCACAGAATCAGAGCAGAAACAATAAAACTTGTTTTATTTTTGTTTTTCAAGACAAGGTTTTGTTGTGTAGCTTTGTAGTCTGTCCTGGAACTCACTATGTAGACTTGGCTGGCCTTGATTTGTCTGTCTCTGCCTCTTGAGTGCTGGGACTAAAGGTGTGCACCACCACCATCAGGATTTCTTTTAAGGTGTCTTGCTATGTGGTCCTAGCTAGTCTCAAATTCTCAATCATCCTGAGGGTTGAGATTCCAAGCATGTGTACCAGCATGTCCAGCCAAGAAAACATTTCTTTCCCCCAGATAGAAAATATTCAGCAATAACCCCTAAAAGCAATTTTCCAGACAGAGACTGTAGGCCCCCATGGCAGACACCTGGCATTCAAATGGTCTGGGGTGTGACTTTTCAAGCCAAGTGGAAACATTCCAGTTTCTGTTTCTTATTCTGTAGAGTAAGAAATTTGTGCAGATGTCTTCTGAGATCTTCCCCCCACTAGCTTAGGAACCTGTAAACTGTTAAGCCAAAGATGGTAACTAATCACTGGGTCCCCAGCTGTATAGGGGGCACATGGAACAGCAAGACCGAAATCAGTAGTTACAAAGAGTCAGCAGCAGCCACTTCCTCCAGCAAAGATGAGCCCTGTGGAGGCACTGTAAATGAAGGACAGAAGACAGGCCAAGAAAGATTTAGCCAGAAGCTCTCTTTCTGTAGCTCTTTGGGACTCTACTGGTCCCAGGCCAGGGCTTACTGAGGTACTGTGAGGTTCCAGTTACAGTGGCTGGGACAGTCCTGCTGGCTTAAGAGGAATAAAGGAAGTGTCATGGCTAAAGTAGATCACACCTGGAAAAACACCAATCAAAATGGGATAGAAGTTCTAGGCCCTTTCTACCAGCTCCCTTTCAGCCCTTCTGTTCAGTCAACTTAAGACTATAGGGCTTCTGGCTGTGTTTGAATTGGCTCACTGGAGGGTTGTTGGCTTTAGCAAAGAAAAATACAGGAGAGCTCAGATCAGCCCTGAAGAAATTTTTAATATAATGTTTCTTGTAATCATTGAGACACATGATAAAATGATATTCAACGATCCTGCATTTAATCTGGAAAACAGAGGAGAGGGGATGGCTATCCCAAGACCTCTGACCTTCCCTCCTTTTGTGATCACATCCCCTCTTCTGTGTCCTAGAGTAGGTAAGGCCCCATGTGTGTATGTGTGTGTCTACACAGTAGTTCTCTGTGAAACTGCCTCAAGTCAGCCAAATCTCAGCATGCCACCTGTTTCTGAGGAGGACTCTGCCTAACACAGGAGCTAAATGAAAATCAGAAGTCTCTCACAATTACTAAATACATATTAGTAACAATGAAAACTAGAATGAAATAGTGGTACTTGTACTTGCAGCGCAAAGGTGTGGAGTGAACAAGGCCTCAGAGTTCTCAGCAGATCCACTGACAGCTTCTGATAGGAGTGAGGTACTAGATCCTAGGTAAAGAGCTCAATTTACAAAGATTTATGTTTCCTTGCCTTGGGGACCTGTCTGTGAGCCACGAAGGAGGCACAACTTCATCCTCCCTCAGAGAGAGGTGGTTTCCTGAGGGTGCCCACAGCTTTTTTTTTTTATAGGGCACAACTTTCTAAAACTGTGAGCCATGACCCCGTATGTAGTTAATTAACTGAATGCAGAAGTCTCAAAAATTTGGCAACAGTAAAAGGTTTCTCAACATTCAGTGACCAAGCACACATACATACATAATTCCAGTACCTGGGAGATCAGAAGTTAAATGTCATCCTCAGCTACATAGTACATTTGAGACCATCTTGAGACCCTGTCTCAAAAAAATCAAAAAAAAAAAAAAAGAAGAAGAAGAAGAAGAAGCTAGGGAGATAGCTCAGTCAGTAAAGTACTTACTGTGACAGCATGAGGACCTGAGTAAAAGGTCAGGTATTGTGTTGTGCACTTGTAACCCCAGGGTTAGAGAGCCAGAGACAGGAAGATTCCTTATGATTGCCTAATCAGCATGCCCCAGGCCAGTTTGAGAGCCTGTCTCCAAAACACAGGGCTTGTGAGTGAACAGAATGAGAATACAACTGCTGCAAGGTATGTCTGTGGGTGGGGTGTTGTTTCTGGTTTTTGTAAACCACCCACTACCACAAACCTCTCTATGTCAGAGACTTTGTTTTCCTTCTTCAGGCTTCTGATTCCTATCAAAACTTGCCCTTTCAGCTACATTCTCTTTTTGCCTTCTCTTTCTTAATGTTCTTTGGTTCTTGGTCCCTTCTCTTGCCTCTCGTACTCTTTTCTCTTCCTCTCTCCCTCCCTCCACCCCCCTCCTCTCATGGCCTGGTTATGGTCATGGCTCAGTCTGCTGGTCATGTCTAGTCTACTGATTTCCTTCCCTACTCTGGACTCTTTCAGATATCTTTGGCAGAAAGATCACTGGGTAAATACAATTGTTACACATAGACACACACACAAAGATCTCATGTAGCTCAGGTTGACTTTGAATTTACTATGTACCTGAGCTGGGTATTAACTACATAGGTAAACTCCTAAATTTGCCTCGTCCCCTAAATGCTGGGATTACAGATGTGCATGCAGTACTGTTCTGGATTTATATGCTCACTCTGTTCTGGGCATGGTATATTATATCCTACAAAACCAACTCATGATACTATGATTCAGAACTACTGAATGTCATGAATTACATTGTTTTTACTGTACATATAAATTTTCTGCTCTTACAGACATACAATGATTTAATTACAGAAAATAAAGACTGAATATTTTCTACCATTATTATTCAGCATGTAAGTATAAAATTATTATGTCTATAGATTGCATTTCATTAGAATATTTCATTTTGTTATATTTGTTTTTCAGCAGTGTCTCATTATGTAGCCATCACTGATTGGAAATGCAAATGTAATCCAGGCTGGTCTCAAGTTCATATATATTTTCCTGCCTCTGCCTCTACATTGCTAGGATTAGACTGTTGGAATTAAAGGCATATACCATCATGCCTGGAAGAATATTTGATTTTTCTTTGAGGCGGGGTCTCTCCTTTATGAATCTCTGTCTGTCCTGGAACAAACTATGTAGACCAGACTTCCGAAAACTCACAGAACTGCCTGCCTGCCTCTGCCTCTTAAATTCTGGGATTAAAGGTGTGCACCACCACGCCCAGCCAAGTTTGTTTTTGTTTTTGTTTTTGTTTGTTTTTTTGCTGTTTGAGTTGCTAAATTGAGTTTCAAAATGTTCAATGAACTTTTGCTTGAGATTAAGATAGAATTTCCAACAATTTCTGAAATGGTTCTGAACATACTTCTGCCATTTAGTGCTAAATATTTATTAGAGGAAGAATTCTCAGCATTGAGGATTACAAAAATGTTAGCCAGGCATATTGGCACAAGCTTTTAATCTCAGAACTCAAGAAACAGAAGCAGATGGATCTCCGTGAATTTAAGGCCAGCCTGGTCTACAAACAGAGTTACAGAACAGCCAGAGCTGTTAAACACAGAGAAACTCTGTCTTGAAAAGCAAAAATAAATAAAATAAAATAAAAAATAAACATGTCAACTCTTGAAGATGTTTTGTATCCTGCAGAATCAGATGCGGACAAGATTTAATTCCTTTTACACTATGTGTATGAATGTTTTGCCTGCTTGCATGTATGTGCACCATAACTGTGCCTGGGCTTAAGCATGGTTGTGACACAATATGTGGGGGCAGGGAATTGAACCTGGGGTCCTCTTTGAGAACAGCAAGTGCTCTTAACCACTAACTCAACTCACCAGCCACATCCTTTCCTTTTTTTGTGATAGGGTCTCAATGTGTCCTCTAGCTAAACTGGAACTAGCTATGTTGATCAGACTGGCCTCAAAATCAAAGAGACCCTCTTACTTCTGCCTCCCAAGTGCTGAAATTAAAGGCATGCACCACCATGCCTGGCTAAGGTTTAATTATTTATGTAAAATAAATAAGCATGTTCATCTCTTTAATATTAAATTAGCTTTCCTCTTTAATAAGTAATTTAAAAATTTTGTGTATACCAAAAGAATTGTTTTAAAATACTTATTATCAGTAAATGTTTGATTTCTGTAACACACACACACACCCAGTGTTATATAAAAATGTCTTCAGTCAGAAGTGTTCATGGGTGGAAAATTTTTGTTGTTTTGGTTTATTAGAGACAGGGTTTCTCTGTGCAATCCTGACCATCCTGGAACTTGCTCTGTAGACTAGAATGGCCTTGAACTCAGAGACCTGACTGCCTCTGCCTCTTGAGTTCTGAGATTAAAAGCATGTGTCACCAACATTCTGATATGAGTGGAAAAGGTTTAATGAGCCTTTTTCTAAGGTAGTAGGAGTCTGTAAGCTAGCACTTCTAATTGAACAATTATATTTCTGAAGCAAGTGCTACTTGCAGTCTCCAACAATATCATCACTAGACCCATCTACTCAAAGATAGACAGAGGTGGGATACACACCGCATCTGGGACCTTTGCTAGCTCTTCACATGTGGGTTTGGGTACAACTCACCAGCAAGCTCCCACTTAAGATATGCCTAGCCAGGAAAGAACATTGAGTCTAGGCACTCCAGTCCTAAAGCATCTCGGAGATCATAGCTATAGGCACATAAAAGCCCATGAGGCTCTGGTGACCAGGCCTT
Source organism: Sigmodon hispidus (assembly GCA_004025045.1). Classification (NCBI taxonomy): domain Eukaryota; kingdom Metazoa; phylum Chordata; class Mammalia; order Rodentia; family Cricetidae; genus Sigmodon; species Sigmodon hispidus. The sequence continues at coordinate 18,332 of PVIH01020285.1, read as the reverse complement.
GGAGCACTAAGCAGGTGCCTCTCGGCACCTTGAACTCACAGGTCATTTAACAAGGACTAGGTGTCTTTTCTCCTCTGTCCTCTCCTTTGATTTGTTCATTTAATCCATTTGATTTGTGCAGGATAGGCCTGTATTGTTGTCTACCAGTGAAAAAGAAATGCTTGAGGATACAGATTAGACCCCTGGGGTCTAGAATTGGAGAGATTCTGAAGTAACCTAGTAGACAACAAGAGCTTTTTGAAAAATCCAATTTATAGCTCATGAGTTGTGACAAACACTTGTATTCCTAGCAGTCAGAAAACGAAAATAAGAGAATCTGTTTTTGTTTGTTTGGGTTTTTTGTTTGTTTGTTTTTGGGGTGGTTGAGACAGGGTTTCTCTGTTTTGCCCTGGCTATCTAGGATGGCCTTAAACCCAGAGATCCACCCTAGCTCTGCCTCCCAAATGCTAGGATTAAAGGCATGCACCACCACTGTCTGGCAGTACTGTGAATTTGAAACCCATTTGTGCTACACAATGAAACATTGTCACAAAGTTCCCCTTACAGGGATGGTGAGATTGCTAATTCTAACAACCCAAGTTTGCTCCCTAGGACCCACATAGCAAAAGAAAATTGACTCCCACAAGTTGTCCTCTGACCTCCATGTATGACATGACAAGCACATAAAAATGTGTAATTTTTAAGAAAGTCTCCATTATAGACTAGATATGTTTTAGGTGAAAGATGGTGAAATGGTCGAAAGGGCAGAATTGATATGCAGACCAAGGGCAGACTCCTCACACCTTCTGAATCCCAGTTGCACCCAAGAGAGTGAGCACCCTGACTCAGACCAATTTCATTAATTAGTAGGTTGAAAATTGTTATCTGCTGACAGCCTATGTTGGAGAGGATGCAGAGCAAGGGGAACACTCCTCCATTGTTGGTGGGAGTGTAAGCTTGTTCAGCCACTTTGGAATGCAATATGGAGGTTTCTCAGAAAACTGAGAATCAATCTCCCCAAGGACCCAGCAATACCACTTCGGGGTGTATACCCTAAAGAGGCACATTCACACTCCAAAGGTATTAGCTCAACTATGTTCATAGCAGCATTATTTGTAATAGCAAGAACCTGGAAACAATCTAGATGTCCCTCAACTGAAGAATGGTTTAACAAACTGTGGCACATCTACACAATGGAGTACTACTCAGCAGTAAGAAAAAATGATATCCTAAAATTTGCAGGCAAATGGATGGATTTGGAGAATATCCTCCTGAGCGAGGTATCACAAACTCAGAGAGATAAGCAGGGGATGTACTCACTCACTAGTGGTCTCTAAACAAACAAACAAGAAAAAAAGCCTAACATGCCCAAGCGGCAAACCACAACCACTGAATAGCTTGGGATCAGAAACACCCTGGACTGACCCTTCGGACCCCACTCCAACTATAGGAACACCTGACTCACTCTTGAGGGAGGGGGGACAAAACTGGATTTGGCCAGGAGTGGAGACTGATCCAAGCATTATTGGGTCAGTGGGACCATAGGACTGTCTGCTCCCTGCCCAGGGAGGGGATGGGGAGTTGCAGAGAAGAAAAATGACCAGATGTGGTGGGAGGGGGAAGGGACCTT
>PVIH01020285.1:0-16623 GCA_004025045.1 Sigmodon hispidus | reverse complement strand
TTTTTTAAATATTTTTCTTTTTTTTTAAACTTTATTTATTTATTTGCCTTGGTGTTTTGCCTGGAACTGGAACTACAGACAGTTATTAGCTGCCATGTGGGTGCTGGGAATCGAACCCGGGTCCTCTGGAAGAGCAGACGGTGCTCTTAATCGCTGAGCCATCTCTCCAGCCCCATGTGTAGCAATCTTATTTGCATTGCCACCCTTGATAAGCCATGCTTATGATTCTTATCCTCTTTATAGTTATTGTTAACTTTTCCACATTTTAAATTCATTTTACTGTTTTTTTGATAAATACAAAATAAAGAACAAAAAAAAAGAAAAAAAATAAGCAGGATGTTAACAAAAATATCCTGAATAAATTGAGTTGTCTTGCTGTAAAAAAAAGAAAGAAAAAAGAAAATGCACATACTAACAGTGAAGACTTATTCTGAAAGGTTATAATATGTATTTTAATGTGGCAATAATATAAATAATTTACAACTGGCATAAAAATTAATCAGTGAAAGACTGAAGAGATAGCTCTGTGGTTTAAAAACACTTGCTGTTCTTGCAAAGTACCCACATAAAGGCTCATAACTATGTATAACTGCAGCCCCAGAAAATTCAGTACCTTCTTCTGGCCCCTGTAGACACTGTACCCATGTGTTACATATACCTCCATAGAGTCAAAGCACTCATATATGTAAATTAAAAATAAATAAATACTTTACAAATTGAAAAAAAAGAAAATTGTTATCTGCAAATTATAGTCCACTTCCCTTGTACTAGTATCTTTGCATCATGTCTTCATTTAAGTTTTAGAGAGAACAATGAGTAATTAATTAGGCTTTAAATATTGACACCTGGAACAAATCTGAGGGACAGGCAGCCTCTTGTGGAATCCTCACATAAGGCACAACCAAAGCAACCAATCCTGATGAGAGAGTCATTTTAGAGTCTGTTTGAATGGCAAGGCTCATCAGCTATGCAGGGTCTCCTCATACTTTAGCACATTTTCTCCTTTGGACATGGTCTTGGGCAAGTGTTTAAATTTGTCATAAACAAAAATGCAAAGTATAAGTACAGAACATCATAGACCTTTAGACCAGAAGTGGCCTGTGAAGTACAGGAACAGATGCCATTGTGAAAGCTGAGGACCACAAAGCCCAGGCATGACAGCAGTCCCAAAGCTAAGTAAGTGGTTATGGAGATACTATTGTATTGCCTATGAGTATGGAGGGCCTCTCCAATAGCTGCTACCACATGAATACCCAATGCCACCTCAAACCCCTGTGGACAAAGGGCAAGGTTGTAACTTGATAGGGACAGAAACTCAAAACAGAGCAATAATCAGGGCATTCAACCTCTGTATAGGGAAAATCACTAGAACACCGATGATGCAAAAATGGGCAAAGTGAGGGTCAAGTATGGCATTGGAGTATGTTTAGGTGCAGACCCACAGCCACTAAACAGGGCCATAGATCAGGACTATGCTGGCAAAGACATCCTTCAGGTAATGAGCTCTCTGCAGCTTTATGGGACATATAGTGGTGCTGGCATTTCTCTGTGTCCAGTATACTCCTGGGAGCATTTAGGCTGTGTTAATGATTGAGTTAAAGAGCATTAGCTAGGAAGGTGGACAGACTGGCCACTAGTGCTTCAGCATAGTATTCAGCCTATTTCTACAAAGATATTGTTGAAAATGCTGGTGTAAAATGATAAGAGGGCTGAAAAAGAAATCAAGGAAACATCACCCTTTACAATAGTTGCAAATAGCATTAAGTATCTTGGAGTAACTCGAACCAAAGAAATGACAAACCTGTATGACAAGAACTTTAAGTCACTGAAGAAAAAAATGGAAGAAGATATCAGAAAACAGAAAGATCTCCCATGCTCTTGGCTAAGTAGGATCAACATAGTAAAAATGGTAATCCTACCAAAAGCAATCTACAGATTCAATGCAATCTCCATCAAAATCTCAACACAATTCTTCACACACCTCAAAAGAACAATACTCAACTCCATGTGGAATAATAAAAAACCCAGGATTGCCAAAATAATCCTGTTCAATAAAAGAACTTGAGGAAGCATCACCATCCTTGACTTCAAGCTATACTATAGAGCTACAGTAATAATAATAATAATAATAATAATAATAATAATAATAATAAAAACAGCTTGGTACTAGCATAAAAACAGACTTGTGGATTAATGGAGTCAAATTGAAGACCCTGACATTAATCCACACACCTATGAACACCTGATTTTTGACAAAGAGGCCAAAAATATACAATGTAAAAAAGATACTATCTTCAACAAATGGAGTTGCCATAACTGAATGGTAGTGTGTAGAAGAATGTAAATAGATCCCTATCTATCACCTGGCACAAAACTCAAATCCACATAGATCAAAGACCTCAACATAAACCCAGTTACACTGAACCTGATAGAAAAAAGTGGGAAATATCCTTGAATGAAGATTGACACAGGAGACCACTTCCTAAATATAACACCAGTAGCACAGACACTGAAAGCAACAATTAATGAATGGGACCTCCTGAAACTGAGAAGCTTCTGTAAGGCAAAGGACAGGGTCAATAAGACAAAACGATGGCCTACAGAATGGGAAAAGATCTTCACCAACCCTGCAAGTGACAGAGGACTGATCTCTAAAATATATAGAGAACTCAAGAAACTAGATATGAAAAAAACCAAAGAACTCGACTAAAAAATGGGATCTAGAGCCAAAAAGGGAATTCTTTTTTTAAAAAAAACTTTATTTGCCTTCAACTGAAACTACAGACAGTTGTTAGCTGCCATGTGGGTGCTGGGAATCGAACCCAGGTCCTCTGGAAGAGCAGAGGGTGCTCTTAACCGCTGAGCCATCCCTCTAGCCCCGGGAATTCTTAATAGAAGAACTAACCCCAAATGGCTGAAAGATACTTAAAGAATTGCTCAACATCCTTAGCTATCAAAGAAATGCAAATCAAAACAACTCTGAGTTACTTTCTTACACCTGTCAGAATTGCTAAGATGAAAACATAGATAAGGGCTGGAGAGATGGCTCAGTGGTTGAGAGCACTGACTGTTCTTCCAGAGGACCTGAGTTCAATTCCCAGCATCCACATGGCAGCTAACAACTGTCTGTAATTCCAAGATCTGACACCCTTACACAGTTATACATGTAGGCAAAACACCAATTCACATAAAATAATAAAAAATATTTCACAAAAACACAGATGACAGCCTATGCTGGAGGGGATTTGGAGCAAGGGGAACACTCCTCCATTGTTGGTGGGAGTGTAAACTTGTTCAGCCACTCTGGAATGCAGTATGGAGGTTTCTCAGAAAACTGGAAATCAATCTCCCCAAGGATCCAGCAATACCACTACTGGGAATATACCTAAATCATGCACATTCTTACCCCAGAGGCATTAGGTCAGCTAGCTATGTTTATAGCAGCATTATTCATAATAGCTAGAACCTGGAAACAACCTAGATGTCCCTCAACTGAAGAATGGATTTACAAACTGTGGTACATCTACACAATGGAATACTACTCAGCAGTTAAAAAATGCAATCTTGAAATTTGCAGGTAAATGAATAAATCTGGAGAGTATCATCCTTAGTGAGGTACTACAGACCCAGAAAGATAGATATGGTATGTACTCATTCATAAGTGGATTTTATACATAAAGCAAAGGATAGTCAGGCTACAATCCACAACCCCCCACACAGTGGGATTTAGGCATTGTTAAGAAAGGCTTGGAGGCATAATTTTGGGGTCTCAAGGCTTTAAATGGGGCATAGCCAGCCCCCATTAAAGACTTGAGGCATGTTGTCTTTTTGTTTTGTGTTTTTAAAAAACAATTAGACTGGGGCTGGAGAGATGGCTCAGTGGTTGGGAGCACCGTCTGCTCTTCCAGAGGACCCGGGTTCAAGTCCCAGCACCCACATGGCAGCTAACAACTGTCTGTAGTTCCAGTTCCAGGCAAACACCAAGGCAAATAAATAAATAAAGTTTAAAAAAAAAACAATTAGACTATTTTGTGTAAAACAGATTTACTTTTTAAAAATTGTCTTAAAGTTTAAATTATAACAATAAATATTTATATAACCCCTTAATAAATATTAATCCTTTATAGAATATATTACAAATAGGGTGCTGGAGAGATGGCTCAGAGGTGGAGTTAAGACTGTTCTTCTAGAGGTCCTGAGTTCAATTCCCAGCAACCACATGATGGCTCATAACCATTTGTGATGACGTCTGGTACCCTCTTCTGTGTACTGTATACATAATAAATAAATAAGTCTTTTAAGAAAGAAATATATTACAAATAAATAATTCTACAATATCCACCCCCCACACACCAGCAGCCAGGTAATGGGGGAAGTTAAGAGAGACATCCATGGATCCTTCTGGGAAGGGGAAATAGAAAAGATCTCTTGAGAAAATTGTGGGTGGGGAGCAAGGGGAGGTGAGAAGAGAACAAGAGAGAATGGGATGGTAGAGTGGGAAGAGCAACAGAGAGGTAGAGCAAAGAAGTAGATATTCTGATAGAAGGAGCCATTGTGGGATTAGGGAGGAACCTGGTGCTAGGGAACACCCAAGAACCCCCAGCATGTGACCAGCTAGGACTCCAAGCAATAGTGGAGAGGGAGCCTAAACTAGCCTTTCCCTGTTATCATATGAATGATCACCCTAATTGCCATTATAGAACCTTCATCCAGCAGCTGATGGAGGCAGATGCAAAGATCCATAGCTAAACACCAGGCTGAGCTACTGGTCCAGCTGAAGAGAGGAAGAAAAAAATCGCATGAACGGAGGGATCAGGATCATGATGAGGAGACCCATGGAGACCCATGGAGGCTGTCCTGTGCTGTTGAGAGCTCCCAGACTCTGAAATGACAGCAGATGAACATTCATGGAACAGATCTGGACCCTCTGAATGTGGATGACAGTCAAAAGGTATGGGCAGTTTCTGGAGCCTCTTGTACTCAAACCAGAGTCTATCCCAGGTCCATGAACTGGCCTCTTGGAACCCACACCTTTCGGGACACCTTTCTCAGCCTTGATTCTTGGGGAAGGGACACAGTTCTACCTCAACTAGATAATTTTTTTAATTAAAAAAAGAAACAATAAAGTGAAATGATAAGAAGGAAAATGCTGGTGTAGAAATTAGCCACACTGAGGCAGCTGGCTATGATCATGTATAAGAAGGCTTCCTCCACCTTCAGGGAAAGGACTAAACCCTCCAAAAGTAGTTGACTACCAAATGTCGAGGGCATTTTGTGGAGCCTCCTGCAGGAGGATCAGGCTATGTTCCTGATGCATGGACTGACATCTCAGAGCCCATTTCCTACAGAGGAACACCTAACCCAGACTTAATACTGGGATGAAGGACTGGGACCTACCTCAACTGTATATGCCAGTCTGAACTAACCCACCTTGGGACTCCTTGCTCTCCCTGGGAAATGGATGGGGGATGGGATGGTGGAGGCTGAGGGAGGACTGGGAGGGACTGGAAGGAAGGAAGGGAGAAGGAGCAGTGGTAGATATGAAAAAATCTTTTTAAATAAAAAAGGGGGGGCTTCGTCCAACTTTGGCTTCATTTTGACAAGAACAGAGAAAAATCTAAGAATGGCAGTCAGTGTTCTGTTTATTCAAAATGTAGAAAAAGGTCCTTGAAAAGCACAGTCTTCCTGGCTGAGCATTCAAAGAAGTCCCTGTGATTTCCACAGAGGCTGTGACCTTGCCCCATAGTGGCAGCAGCAGGCTGGATTAAGGCAATAGTTCACCTGATTGGCTGGCTCAGAAAGCCTAGTGTGCCTTTTTCTTCTGTTGTTAAAAAAAGAATGTGGTTAGAAAAAACATCCAAAGAAGAACCTCTATCTTCCCAATTCCCAGCCTCAAGTTCCACCTACAGTTTTCATCAGAAAAAGTAAATAAAAATGAAATAATATTCACAGTGTGTTCACCTTCTAGTCCACAGCCTCTAGACTCTGGAAGTTTCTATTTCTTGAGGACTTTAGATCTGCATTTCCTGGTGCCAAAGCTGTTATTTTTCATCTATATACAATAAAAATCCTGCTTATTGTCCTAGTTGCTTTAAATGTGTGAAGTGACATTTCCCAGCTCTTCATTAGAAATTGGAACAATTTTCCCCTTAGGTGGGATTTCAAATGTAGGATTTTCTACACTGACCAATCCCAAGGCCTTTTGAAACCAATATCATTGAATGAAGTCTGAGTTTGAGAATGTAGACCAAATTAAGGGAGGACAATGAGGATTTCCACTCCTACCCTACCCAAAGGGCTGAGCCCCAAATGATCTTCTACTTCCTGTAGTAACACAGTCACAGAATCAGACGTGATTTTGCGTGTATTTTAAAAATATATATTGGTTTTTTGCTCCTTGAGACAGTGTTTCACTATGTACCTCTGGCTGGCTGTCTTAGAACTCCTTTTGTAGACCAGGCTGGCCTTGAACTCATAGAGATTTACCTGCCTCTATCTCCTTAGTGCTGGAAATAAAAGCATGCTTTTCTTGGTTCTTGGAGACAGCGTTTCTCTATGTAACAGCTCTGGCTGTCCTGGGACTCACTTTGTAGACCAGGTTGACCTTGACCTCACAGAGATTCTCCTGCCTCTGGCTCCCAAGTGCTGAAATTAAAGGCATGTGCCACAACTGCTGAGGACAATGTGTTGTGGAATATTATTTTAAGGTGTGTTACATTTGTTTATGCTGGGAATCATTTGTTTAATGGTGTTGCATTCTTTTTATGTCACCAACCAAAAGTCATCGAACACTCAAAATGGGATAGAGGTAACAGCTACCTTCTAACTAGCTTTTCTTTTTTCTTTCTTTTTTTTTTTTAATATTTATTTGGGTTTTTTAAAAGATTTATTTATTATGTATATAGTGTTTTGCTTGCAAGCCAGAAGAGGGCGCCAGATCTTATTACAGATGGTTGTGAGCCACCATGTGGTTGCTGGGAACTGAACTCAGGACCTCTGGAAGAACAGCCAGTACACTTAACTGCTGAGCCATCTCTTCAGCCCCCTTAATATTTATTTGTTATGTATACAGTATACAGAAGAGAGTACCAGATGTCATCATAGATGGTTGTGAGCCACCATGTGGGTGCTGGAAATTGAACTCAGGACCTCTGGAAGAACTGTCAGTGCTCCTAACCTCTGAGCCATCTCTCTAACCCCTAACCAGCTTTTCTAACTTAAATTATACCAGCTACCTTTTGCCTCTGGGCCTTTACCTTTCTCTATTTCTTACTCTGGATTGCTGTGTAGCTGGTGGCAGGCTCCCAGAGTCCTCCTCTCCTTCCCCTTTTGTTTCCTGATCTTCTCTTCCCAGATTTCTACTCCTGTTTATTCTCAGTTTGCCAGGCCGGCCATCCTTTCTCCTGCCTGGCTATTGGCCATTATGCTCTTTATTAAACCAATCAGGTGTTTTAGACAGGCAAAGTTTTACAGTTAAACAAGTGCAACATAAAAGAATGTGACACATCTTTGCATCCCTAAACAAATGTTCCCCAGCATAAACAAATGTAATGCATCTTAAAATAATATTCAATAACAAGAACTTGTACTTCCTAATTATAAATCATCTCATGAGTCATTTTTTTGAGAGATCTCACTGTGTATTCCTGATTGGCCTGAAACTAGCTATGTAGACCAAAGTAGCCTCAAAGTTACAGAAGTCCACCTGCCTTTGCTTCAGAGAGCTGAGATTAAAGAGATGCAGTATCACACCCTGCTAAGTCCTTGTTTGTAAATGGACATTTCCTGTCTTGATTGCCAGGTCTCAAATAGCCTACTTAGAGGCTAAATATGAATTATAAATGCTTGATCAGTCATTCAGGCTTGTTGCTAGCTAACTCTTACACTTAAATTAACCCATATTTCTATTTATGCTTTGCCAAGTGGCTCATGACTTGTTACCTCATTTTTTAACAGGTCCTGCTTGCTCTGCAGCTACCTGACTGGCATCGCTCCTGATTCTGCCCTCTTTCTTCCCATCATTCTCAGTTTGGCTCTCCTGCCTAACTTCCTACCTGGCTACTGACCTGTCAGCTTTTTATTAATCAATAAGAGTAATGCATATTAATAGTGTAGGAAAGAATTGTTCCACAGTACTTTTGTTTTTAACCTTTTATTATCTTTCACCTTTCAATACATGTATACAGTATATCTCAATCAAATCCACAGGTCCTTGCTTTGGGGGGAGGCAGTCTCACATTATAGCTCAGGCTGACTTAATAAATTTACTCCTGCTTCTACCTGTCAAGTGTTGGGATTAGAGGCATGTTTCACCACTCCCAGTGAGAAATGTATTAGTCGGTATTGAAGGGAGAAGAGCCTCAGCTCAATGTTCTGAAAAATTACACACAGCCAATCACAGCCAACAGGTGGTAGAGATGATGCAGATATATTGCTGTTTTACCTTGCCTGCCTAAGGCACCTGATTAGTCTAATAAAAAGCTGAATATCCAATAGCTCATCAGAGGAGAGATAGGTGGGGCTGGTAGGCAGAGAAAATAAGAGGAGTAATATGGCACGAGAGGGGAGATGATGGAGGCCAGCCAGCTAGGCTGTCCCCAGCCAGCCAGACAAAGAGGAAACAGGAATGTAAAATATACAGAATGAAAAAAAAGTTAAAAGGCCCAAAGGCAAAATGTAGATGAAGAGAAATAGAATAATTTTAAAAGCTAGCTAGAAACAAGCTAAGCTAAGGCCAAGTATTCATAGCTACTACTAAGTCTCCATGTGGAGGCTGGTGGTCTGAGAAAGCCTGCTACAAAAAAATTGTGGCCTCATGGCTCATATCTGTAATCCCAGCTGATAGGGAGATTGAAACAGGAGGATTGAAAGTTTAAGGGAAGCCTGTTTGAATAAAACACTGACTCAAAAGTTAAAAATTGCTGAAGATAGATCTCAGTGGTAGGATGTTGCCTAGAATAGGAGGCCCTGGATAATACCCTCAGAAGTATAAAAATAAAAATCAATAATAAAACATAGAAGCCACACAATTATTTATATAGAACTGGTTCTGTTTCCTCCTCCTCCTCCTCCTCCTCCTCCTCCTCCTCTTCTTCTTCCTCCTCCTCTTCCTCTTCTTTTTGTACTACTGAGGATGGGATCCAGGGCCTTATGCCTGCCGGCTAGGTAAGCAAGAGCTCTAAAACCAAGCTTTAATTTCAGCCTAAGAATGAGCTATTGTACACTAGACAACTTAGCAACATGTATTTTGTTGTTTGCTTCTATGAGAGAATCTCTTACTGTAGTCCAGCCTGTCTTGCTTACAATTCCCATCCTCTTGCCTCAACCACCCAAGCCCTTGAATTACAGGTATGAACAAGTATTGTTTAGTTTCAAGGCCAAATGTCCAACTTCCTTCCTGAATTTTAGGATAGGGTACAGTTGGCTTCTGCTCTCTTTCCTTACCCTCTCATCTGTTGCTTTTCCTTTGTCTTCTCAGATATGCTCTGTAGTCCCCTGGATTCTGGGTTGATGGGCTTAATATGAGGCTTTCTTGCCTTGAGTATCTGTTGCTAAGAAGGGCCACCAGGTCTAGTATATGTGGTTCTTATTGTTCTCTCAAACTCATTACTACAACCAGTGAACTGAAGCTTTCATATTGAATTTGTCCCCATGTTTGGGGGCCACCTCTTCTCTAGGATTCTCACCTCCAAGCCAGGGTTAACATGGTATTGTATTCTGAGATTCTGAGTCTTCCTAAGTACACTTGTATCTCATCATATTACTTCTAGCCAACTTTTTGGCTAGACTCAAAATGCTACTCATATGTAGCCCTGAAGCTGAGGCCCTACCTGGTATCTCTGCATCTTTCCCTGCGCCCCTATGGAGCTCCATGACATCCTTATTAGCCTGACTCTTCTATCTTCTAGCAAGCTTAATGGTGAACTGGGAACAGGAATCAGATCCTGTCAACTGAATAAAAGAGGATACCCAGGAAGATTATACATAAAGCAACTCTTCCTACAATGGGAATCAAAGTCTATCTGAATCCAATTTGAAAGTCATACATACAATGAAACCAATCCCCCAAGTTTACCAGGAAAACCAGGCTGGTTACATTGTAGCTTAACTCCCTGTAACTTTGAACTGATACAACCAGGTCAAACAGCTCTTAGGAGCTTCCCCAGCTTTGGCTCGTAGGTCTTGGGTCTTTTGGAAACATTTTGCAAAGTATGACAATGTATCTTGCCTCTCCCTCCCTCTCCTTTTCCACATAACTAGCATTGGCTTCAAATTTCCACCACAATGTCCACCTAAGTGTAACAATTTCCCAGCTAAAGAACTTCCTTCATAAAATGCATGCTACTTACTCTTGCTTGCTTTACCATGACTATGCCACTGTCACCTCCAGGCAGTGGAGCAGAGGTGGCATTTTAGCCTGCAACATTAAAGAGAATATTGTTGTGCCCCCAGGACTTTGATCTGTTGTTGCAGATATAGAGGCATAGCATGGGACACTTACAGAAAATTTGAATAACCTTAGCCACCCATAAACCCACAAACCCTACAGGAAACAGAAGTTTCTAATTGAGAGCAAAACATGATAAATTCAATCAAGCCCCTGGAAGAGCAGCAGGTCAATTCCCTTATTTTACAGGGAGGAGTTGAGACTATGAGACTGGTCATGGTCACTTAGCTATTGGTGGTATAGCTACGTAAACAGGGGCTTGTCTCTGGCCCTTGCCAAATGAGTACTTGCAACTGGATAAACTAAACCGAGAATTACTAAGTAAATTTAATACATGAACATAGGATTATTACACATTGTTTATTGTGTCAGATATCAATATACATGCCTTATTGCTAATAAATTAGAACATTTACAGGCAGGCTCAATACAATAACATCAAAGTTGTAATTTAATTTTTAGATCTATACAAAGCAGCTACAGGACCTGTAATGATCTGTACATGTCCTTTGATGACAAAGTCACAGATGTGCCTGATACTGTATGTTCTGCATCCTGTATTTGTAATTACAGGAAATACTGAATCTCAATCAGAAGTTAGTTAAAATAAAAGTGAAATAAAGAGAGGCTAACATAGAGAAAAATAGTCTCTTCTTGATCTAGGCTCTGGGACATCTAGGATCCCTGTGCTGCAACCTGCCTATGATAGTGATGACATTGCAGTGCCCAACCGGCATCATGGGAGACTTGGGATGTAGAAATAAAAAACTTAACTCTCCCTTTTCAAGGTTGTTATGTGACTTTACAATATTGGCGCGAAAAGACCAGCGCTCACCATCCGGGTATTTTGCTTCTCTTGCTTTGCTAGGGAAATTTCAAATCTCGAAAAAGGGTGGACCCGTAAAGCTGCTATACGTCTGCGCAAGGGCGGGGCCAGGAGCCCTGGGAAGCAGGCGGGGTGAATGACGCGAGGTGAAGCGAGTGGCGTAGGTTGCTCCCGCGCTGGCTTGACTCCCGTGCTGTCAGTCTCGTTGGGCCGCAGGGAGAGGCTGGTCTGGCGCGCTGCGAATCGGAGCGCGCTACTAGGCTCATAAGGGAGGCGCGGGCCGACGCGGCTACGCCCGGAGGTGGTGCTGGCGGGCCTGGGAGCGGGCGGTAGCTCCGCCCCTGCGCGCTCATGGCGTCACCTTTGGCTCTCGCTCCGCCTTCAGCTCCCCACTGGGGCGGGTCTCTGGCTGCCTGCTGAGTGTTCGGAGCGGGAGAACTACTGCTTCCCAGCCAGGGGTGCAGTCGCAATGTCTCTTCTCTGCCACCCTTAACTATCATGAACCCTGTTTCCACGGCTAGCTAAAGGCTGTTTCTAGTGTTTGTGTGTCTTCAGCGACCTGGGTGACAGTTTCCCAGGGGGCGGGGCCAAGGGAGTCTAGGGGGAGTTACATTTTCATCCGGGCATTCCTAGATGCTGCAGCCATCTTTGTTTTGTGCTGAAAGTCGCTATTGACTCCTGCAGACGGCCCGGCCTGGGAAAGTGGCAAGATGGCGGCTCCCAGGGAGGAGGCGTGAAGGAACGCTGTGGGGAGGCGTAGAGCCGGGCGCTACTGCTTTCCTTAGTCTGCTGCATGACAGCGCCAACTCGCCCACAGTCAGACAGCACATTGCACTTTTAAAAGGTTTTAATTCTTATGACCCTTGGGTCCTTTAAGAGGCTTGGGCCCAAAAGCTGAGACGTGCTAGAGCCGGGAAGCGATGACGTCTCCTGACTCCGCCCCCTCGCCCGACCGCCGCCATGTTTAGTTGTTACTTCTTCACACAAGATGGCGGCTCCCAGGGAGGAGGCATGAGCGCCCTGCCGTTACAGGTCTTTCTGCCGTACAGTTGTCACTTCGGAGCCTAAGTCCTGCTCTTTCGAGCGGCTCCTGTGAGAAGGAGTCAATAGAAGGGAAGCGAGGATTGGACGCTGCCTTGCGTTTGGTTTGCTGTAGAAGAACTGTCGAGGAAGGAGAGAATAGGGGGGGAAGGGGAAGCTAGTCTCAAGATGGCGGCTCCCAGGGCGGCAGGCACAGCCTGAAGAGCAAAAGCGAACTCAAGGGAGAGGTGCGAAACCTCACGAGCCGTACGGCTCGGGACCCCCGAGAGTTCGAGTGGGTTAGGCCAGCCTCTGACGCGCCATTTTTTTGGGAACGTTGGGGTGGTTCTGCGTTCGGTGGCTGTAATAAGTGTTAGGCGGGGAAGCCGGACGGTCTCAAGATGGCGGCTTCCACAATTGTGGCCTGACTGCCGGCGGGGTTGAGACAACCGCCGCATTTGTGGCTCTTTTCCACCCGCCCCGGAAGCCAGCGAGTGCTAGGCACTGGGGGTGTGGGAACCGGGCCGGGGCTCCGCCATTTCCGGCGGGGGAGGGCTACGACTGAGGAAGGGAGGAGAGAGAGGCGTCTCAAGATGGCGGCTCCCAGAGCCTCCTGCCCGAGCTTCTGAGTGGGAGCACCCGGGCAAATAGTTAGAGCGGTGGCGCTCAGTTGCCTCCAAATTTACGGGAGTAGGTGCTCTACAATTTTGAGAAGCTTTAAAGGAGACGAGCCGAGTGAGAAGGGGGGAAGAACCGAAGGGAAGGAGGATAGTTAAGATGGCGGCCTCCATGGAGTCGTCTACCGCTGTGTAAGGAGCCGCTTCTCCGTGAGAGCTGCCTTAGACGAAAGGGGGTGTGTGAAGAACTAAGGGTCTTCCTCCCGCTCAGTAACTTCTTCCCACTGCATCCTTAACCGGAACTATGGCTTCAGCTGTGTCCCCCGCCAACTTGCCAGCGGTGCTTCTGCAGCCCCGCTGGAAGCGAGTGGTGGGTTGGTCAGGTCCCGTTCCCCGACCCCGCCACGGCCACCGTGCTGTGGCTATCAAGGAGCTCATAGTGGTGTTTGGCGGCGGCAACGAAGGGATAGTGGACGAACTACACGTGTACAACACTGGTGAGTGTAAGCCTGCTGGGTTCTCAGAGCCTTCCCTTCACCCTCTCTCACTCTTCACAATCCTCTCCCCGCCTTCCATCGCTCTCTCACTTCTCTGGTGTGTTTTCTTCCTCCCTTTGCTTTGCTTGCCATCTCTGCTTTTCCCTAGCTTTTCAACCCCCGTTATACACCCCCGGACTCTCCTGTGTTTAAAGGTTGATTCGGCACTCAGAGAAACCCTCTAATCTGACTGGTGAGGGGGAGGGGATGTCGTTGGTTATGGTGACTTCAGACGTACACCGTTACCCGGCGGGCTGGGTCTGGCGCGGCAGTGAATGTGTTCTTTTGGCGCAGGCAGAATCCTCCCCACTCCTGCGCTCCTCATCTCCAGCGCCCATGCTTGTTCGGGAGAAAAGACAATTTCTAGAACACAAATTCGTTCTATGTACACACAAAAAGAGGGAAGCACTCTTAAGGGGCAGACTTTTAACAGCTTGATGACTCCCGGGGCAAGTGCCAAAGGCACGGTGGCTATGCTGCTCTCCTCTTCCCCCACACACAGTTAGGGGGCATTTACTTGTATGAGTTGTGGCTTTTTGTGTGTTTTTTCTTCAATTTTTTTTTCCTAATGTGCCTTAACAGCTGAGGTTTTTCCCTCTCCCCCAGCATGCCGGAGAGCTCGGTGCCTTCTTTCCTGTGAGATTGAAGGGGTTAACCAGTCCTTTTTAGTACCTCCCTCCCCAAACCCTTGCAAATTGGGAGGAGCCTCTTGGTCTACAGGTATGGCTGATCTGCAGGCTGGCCTCTGCCCCCTCCTTTATGGGAGCCACATGTTTTTTCATGCTTGGTTCCCTTGCTCTGCCTCTAGGGCAGAAAGCTTTGTCGAATCCTTACCCTGTGGTAGCACTTTCTGCACATCTAGTACAGGGGATTGTCCAGAGTTACTGGTTGACTGCCCAAAGGCCTCCAGAACCTTTGCCTTGCCCTAAGGGAGAGTGCTGGGACTTGCTAAGGCTGGAAATATGTGCAGTTGTGTCTAGGTGAGAGTCTGGAATATTAGTGTAGCCAGACAGAGCCAGCTCCCTTGCTTGTGGTAGACTAGAATCTTCCCTCTATTGCAGGAGGTGGAACCTGCAGTGGTTCCTCTCTTGTCAGCTCCTCTTACATATACCTTCATCTTTTCTGGGCTCATGCCATCCCAAGCATCTTCTCTTCATGTGAGGGTGGGGTCAAGTGTGCAGCAAGGCCATTTTATTGACACTCCCTTGCCTCCTTGGTCTGATGAGGTAGGAATCACACAGGAGATCGTGGTCTGGGGTAGTTTATGGCATGAGGATTGGAGCCAGGCTCTTCTGGCAGCTCCCCAGCACCTCCCTCACCAGGCTGAGTGTGCAGGCCTGCCTCTCCACCTCTGAATTATACCCCCTTCCAAGTTGATGGGAGGGTTGTTCATGACTCTGAATTTCCTTGTCTTTCCACACCTGTTGCTTCCAGGGAGCAGGGCTTTTCTCAGGGCCTCTGCAGAAGGCAGGGAGAGCACTGGTGATGCTTGTGCTGGCCCAAATAGCTGTGGTGGCAAGAATTAGCCCAGTAAGGTAAGGCCAAGAGCAAGGGTGCAATGTGTGGAGTGGTAGAGCTGTTTTTAGAGATGCCCTCCACAGGAGCAGCAGCACCTTCTCCCTTCTCTGCAATGCCTGCCTTCTACTAAGGCCTGGAGCAGACTTTCTGGCAGGGAAATACAATTTTAGAAAGTAGGACGGGGCCTAATTACAGTCAGCTCCAACGTCCTGGGATCTCTGCATATTCATTAGTTTATTGAAACCAATTGACTACTTTAGTATTAATTTGTTACCATTTTGTAATAAAGAGGTGGGGTGTGAGGAGGTAACTAACCTTCTAAAAAGTCTCGGCTTTATAGCAAAAAAAAAAAAAAAAAAAAAAAAAAAGGGCCTGGAATCCTCCAAGAGGATTTAACTTGAGAAAGCACCTAGCAGACCCTGCTACCCTACTTAGCCTTCACCTTAAAAAGTATACTCCTTGTTTTGATGGGCCCAGGGTGTGTCATGCATTTGGCAGGCTCCAAGTTCTAGCAGTCCTGGTGCTGCCCTGGCTGCCCATCCTTCCCAACAGCTACCTCTTTTGCTTACCATGGTTTTGTTTGCAAAGAGGCCTGCCTGAGTTTATAATCTTTTCATACCTCTGCCTGTATTCCTTTACCCCTTTATAAAATAGGCTAGTCTGGGAAAACATTCCTCTTTGAAAGAAGAAAAGGATCTATGGTGTATATGCACTTGGTTCTCTTAGTCAACTCTTCAGTTTGCAGGGGATGGAGTATAATTCACCCAGAGGTTACCCAGTGGAATAACCAGGTTTGTGTGTGCTAGAGAGTGCATGCATACATGGCTTTGCCCCTTTTTAGTGATAGTCACCAAGGGCTGAAAGACCCTTCACTGTCTTTTGGTAGGTCTTAGGTTGCTATTGTCCATGAAGGAATTTTATTTCCATGAGGCAATTCATTTACTCAAGAGGCCTCAAGCTCAAGTATGTAGAGTCTGGGATGGATTATGTTGTGCTGAAGCTGAGTGTGTATAATTATTCCCTCTCCCAGGCTGCTTTTGCCTCAGTGGATATTGGATGTCACCAACCTCTCTCCCTCAGGGCTGGGTGTGGAACAGAGTCTTGAGCAAGTGCCATACCACTGAGCCACATCTTCTAGACCTACCATAGACTCTTGAGGGTTGGTGGTGGAAGATAACTAACTAAAGAGACTTCCTACACATAAGGAAATTGGAGTCCAGGAGAGGAAGTGACAAGTCCAGGGGCACTGCGCTAGCTAATGGTAGAAGTGGGCCAGAGTGTGAACCTTTACGGGGACTGCTGTACCATTTGTTTCTTTTCTGTGTGTGTGTGTGTGTGTGTGTGTGTGTGTTTTGTTTTTTAAGACAGGCTTCTTCTGTTTAACTGCCCTAGCTGTCTTGGAACTTGCTCTGTAGACCAGGCTGGCTTCACAAAGATCCAGCTGCTTCTGCCTCCCTGAGTGCTGGGATTAAAGGCATGCAACACTACCACCCGCCTGTACCACTTGTTTCTTAATTCAGTTCATAGGCTGAAAACCACTATTTTAGAAACACATCCCTTTTTCTCTATCCCTGTACCTAAATTTCACTAAGTCAGATGGGTGTTATTTCTGTTCCCCCGTTTTTTCAAGCCCTCCTTACTTGTTAGTTTTGCTGATTA
>PVIH01020284.1:0-32909 GCA_004025045.1 Sigmodon hispidus | reverse complement strand
CAGAGGTCGTCTCACCACAGGAATAGGGTAGCAAACACATGGCAGACATTATCTCATCACAGAAACACTGAAAAGGAAGCACTATTAGCCCTGTTTTTACAAGTAAAACAGTACAGAAGTTAGGAGGAGCCCAAGGCCATCATCCAGCTAGGAAGGAGCAGAGATCTCAAGCTACTATTCTGAAACCAAGCCTGGTCCCTTCTAGAATCCTAGTAACAATATCACTACTATCTTGTTTGGTCTTTTGAGACAGGGTCTCACCAGGCTGGCCTTGAACTCACTTAGATCTGCCTGTCTGATTTCTGGGATTAAAGAAGTGGGCTACCACTCCTGCCAGTATCTGTAGGATGTTAAACTCCTCTGGACATCCAACAAAGAAATCAAATCTAGGGGCTGGAGAGATGGCTCAGCGATTAAGAGCAACGTCTGCTCTTCCAGAGGACCCGGGTTCGATTCCCAGCACCCACATGGCAGCTAACAACTGTCTCTAGTTCCAGTTCCAGGCAAACACCAAGGCAAATAAATAAAAATAATAAATAAATGAAGTTTTTTTAAAAAAAAAAAAAAAGAGCTCGTGGGACAAGCATAACATAAGGCCGAGCATTTATAACTAATACTAAGTCTTCTCTGTGTCATGGTTTGAGAGCTGGTTGGTGGCCCAAAAGAAAGCTGCTACATGAGACATGTACAAAGTTTTGTTGATGGTATTGGAAAGCTAAGGAAATGAGAATTACTGAGCTAAAGTTTAGGAAAGCCTCTCATTTGAAGTACTTCCCGGGGGGAGGGGGATTCTTGATCGACAACTAACAGGGAGAGAATAGGTGTGGGATTCCTATGTTTGGCCTTTTTTGTTTTGTTTTTGTTGTGCTTTGGTTGTTTAGGGTTTTGTTTCTGCTTCTTGGAGGGGGTTGGGTCTGTTCTGTTTATTGAGTTTTTGAGACAAGGTTTCATGATGTAGCCCTGGTTTGTCTGGAACTCACTTATGTAGACTAGGCTAGCTTTGACATACACTAATGTTCTTACCTCTGCCTCCCAGTACTGAAATTATGAATGTGAGCCATCAGCCTTGCTAAAAAATACCTTTAAGAAAAATAATTTTGATGCTTGCTTCAGCAGCACATATACTAAAATTGGAACGATACAGAGAAGATTAGCATGACCCCTGTGCAAGGATGACACGCAAAGCTGTGAAGCATTCCATATATTAAAAACAAAAACAAACAATGTGGGGCTGGAGAAATGGCTCAGAGGTTAAGAGCACTGGCTGTTCTTCCAGAGGTCCTGAGTTCAATTCCCAGCAATCACATGGTGGCTCACTCACAGATGTGTACCACTATACCCCAGTTCACAGACCAGTTTTATTATACTTGTTTGGAGAGTGGAAGAGACCAGAGGACCAGAATGCTCTGCGAAGGTCAGAGGACAACTGGCAGACGTCTTTGTCGTTTTGTTACACCATGTAACAGTCTTGGCTCACTTACATCCACACCTGCCTCTACCTCCCCAGTACTGAGATCAAATGTGTCTCCCACCAGCTAGCTGCAGGAATATTAATCTAGCTGGTCTCACATATCATTTTTAATTCATTTATTTAAAGAGTATAAATTCTATACTTCTTTTATGTATACAAAGATACCAGCAAAGGCTGGAGAGATGGCTCAGCTGTTAAAAGCAGATAATAATCTTGCAAAGGACCTGAGTTTGATTCCCAGCACGCATGTCAGGGGACTAACAACTCTCTGTAACTTCAGCTCCAGGTGATATGATGTCCCTGGCCTCCATGGGCATCTGCAGTTTTATGCACATAATTTTGTGTGTGTGTGTGTGTGTGTGTGTGTGTGTGTACGTGTGCATGTAAGTACGTGTGGGAGGTGAGTTGGTTTGTGTGTAAATATGGAGGCCGGAGGTCAACTTAAGGTGTTCTTCCAATGCCATTCATCTTGAGTTTTTTGTTAGATAAGATCTCTCATTGAGAACTGAGGCTCACTTATTATTAGGCTAGACCAGACCAGCTGACTATTGAGTTCCAGGGTTCCTCTTCACAGTTCTGGGATTATAAGCATGTACCCTAACACTGGGGTGTTCATTTTTCATGTGCATTCTGGGAATAAAATTCAGGTCTTCATGCTTCATAATTTTTTTCAATTAATCCAGGGTTGGAAAGATGGCTCAGTGGTTAAGAACACTTACTGCTCTTACAAAGGACCCACTTTGGCACTTTGATTTCCAGCACTGACACTAAGCATCTTAAAATTTTGTTTTGTTTGTTTTCCAAGACAGGATTTCTCTGTTCTGAAATTTGCTCTGTAAATTAAGATTGGCCTGGAAACCATAGAGATCCACCTGCCTCTGTCTCCTAAATGCTGGGATTAAAGGCATGTGACACATGCCCAGATCATTACAACATTTTTTAACTCCACTTCCTGGGCATTTGACTCACTGATTTATCCCCCATGGGTTAGATGTTTATCCCATCACACATGCTTGCCTTCTCTGTCTCTTTCTTTCTCATACACATATACAGAGAGATTAAAATAAATAAAAACTTTAAAAAGTAAAATGATGTCTTTAATCGGTTTTAAGTAAAGATACTTAATTCTTACTACAATGGCAATCATTACCACAGTCATATTTTTTACACTATATCACCTCCAAAGAAACCTTCTGAAGCTGAGCATGGTGGAACATATCTGTAGTCCTGGTATTTATGAGGTAGAGGTAGGAAGACTGGGAGTTAAAAGTCATCCTCAGCAAAGCCTTCTAAGGCTCCCCTTTATCTGCTGAGCCATCTCATGGGCCCTCGTCTATAGATATAGACTTTTTCTGTGTCTGTTTTCCTGAGACAGGATTCTTCTGTCCTGGAACTAGCTCTGTAGACCAAGCTGGCCTTGAACTCACAGAGATCTGACTGCCTCTGCCTCCCAAGTGCTGAAATTAAAAGCATGAGCCACCACCTACCACCTCCCTTTCTCTATTTTGAGCACAACTTGCTGTTTGAGTAACATCTTTTTCTTTATTTTATAATTTTATCTTTTCTAAATTTTTTTTAATTTTTTGGGGGGTTTTTTTGAGACAGGTTTTTTTTGGTTTTGTTGTTTGGTTCTTTGGGGTGTGTGTGTGTGTGTGTGTGTGTGTGTGTGTGTGTGTGTGTGTGTGTGTGTGTAGCAGCCTTGGTCTAAAGGCTTATCCCAGTCTCATTTCCCCAACCCTCACCCTGGAACATCTTGTTGGGTAAGCTATTGCTGCCTCAAAAAACTGGAAGCCGAGAGAGGTCTTTAAGGCAAAGGGAAGAAACTCCTACAAGCCCCTTGGCTACAAAGTTTCCTGGTCATACAGATCGGAGGCAAGATGGGCTTCAGTTCACTGGTGCAGAAGCTGCTATGGAGAGGTCTGACTGGTTCAGAGCTTCACAGCTAGATAGATTGTAGCAACCTTGAAGATCACAAGGGATAAACTTTGCCACAGAATGCTGTGCAAACCTTCAAGGAGAAATCTCTTTATCCTTATCTCCTCTCTCTGGCCTCTCCAGGGAAAATACAAGTTCAGTTACGGTAAGGGATGCTTCGCTTATGCTCCATCACCAGTCCTGGAGACAAACATACCCCTAGATGAAAAGCACCTGTCGGGGGCTGGAGAGATGGCTCAGTGGTTAAGAGCACTGTCTGCTCTTCCAGAGGACCCGGGTTCGATTCCCAGCACCCACATGGCAGCTAACAACTGTCTGTAGTTCCAGTTCCAGGCAAACACCAAGTCAAATAAATAAATAATAAATAAATAAAGTTTAAAAAAAAAAAAAAAAAAAAGAAAAAAGAAAAGCACCTGTCACCAGCTTTTCATTACCTTTCAGTCAGGTCATGGAGATTCTATACAAATGAAGGACTGTCCTAAATTTCTCCAAATGGTCATGAGAAAGAGGGACATCATATCCTGATGACTGGCCAGGAACTAGTTAAGTCAAGGCTCATGGTGGTGCCTGAGGGCCTAGAGAAGGAGAATTCTTGTGACCTAGGTGTCAGCTCTCTGGTGACACTACTATCTATCCTAGGCCACAAAAGCAGCCTGCACCCAAGGACTCCTGGCGTGGGGACTGGAGTTAGGCATGGTATTGCACATCTGTAATCCCAGCACTCTGGAGGCTGAGGCAGAAGGATCAGTTTGTGTGTGTGTGTGTGTGTGTGTGTGGTTGGTTGGTGTTTTTGTTTGTTGTTTGTTTTTTGAGACAAGGTTTCTCTGTGTAACAGCCCTGGCTGTCCTGGAACTCAGGACATTTGTAGACCAGGCTCCACCTGCCTCAGCCTCCCAAGTGCTAGGAACACACAATTCAAACTTCTCTAACAATGTGAAAAATCAAACTCAAAATGGCAATCTTAATCTCTCAAAGCCCAGGCTGGAAAGATGGCTCAGTGGTTGAGACTTTATACCACTCTTACAGAGGACCTGGCCTCTGTGAGCACCTGCACTCACATTTGCTTATTCTCACACAGACACACACATGCACACATAATTCAAAATAAAATAAATCTTTAAAACAAAAACTCTCAAAGCCTACCTTCAGTGACATACTTCCACCAGCAAGGCCACAACTCCTAAGTCACCCCAAACAATGCTACTAAGGACCACATATTCAAATGCTTGAGGTTATAGAAGAAAGTTCTTTCTAGTCACCACCGAGGAAGGGAGCAAGGGAGGGGCAATACCCTATCATGGCTATATCTCATCTCAAAGGACTCTATTTTTAAAAAATATTTATTTGTATATGTATACAATATACAGAGGTGGGTACCAGATGTCAGAGATGGTTATGAGCCACCATGTGGTTGCTGGGAATTGAACTCAGGACCTCTGGAAGAACAGTCAGTGCTCTTAAGCTCTGAGCCATCTCTCCAGCCCCAGGACTCTATCTATTGTTTTGTGTGCACTGAAAAGTTTTGGGAACTGAAAAAACATTTCACCAACATCAGAATGAGAATGAACATAAAGATTGGCAGTGAGGAAAATAAAACACATCCATCCAGAGCAAACTGAAACCGGATTCCAAGATATATATGTACACATCTATGAGAAAATGAGGAAAAAAATTGGGAGCTACTATTGAAATATGATACTTATGATTCATACTTTTAGTGATGGAATGTCTAGACTCATCCAAAAAAGTTGATGAGTGTGATAATAGGAAATTCTTTTCTTTGGCAAGAATCAGAGTACAATTTGATACAGTTATGGCAGAATGTTTATGCAGAATATAAATATTGGCACAACATATTATCACACATTGTTTAAGGAATGAGTAAGGCTAAGTTAAAACTGTAGATAAAGAGAGATGCTGGGGAGATGGCTCAGTGGGCAAGAACACTTACTGTATAATCATGAGGACCAGAGTTCAAATCCCCAGCACCTATATAAAAGCCAGAGTGTTGTCAGGCAGACCCTGGGAACTTGCTGGCCAGCTAATATACCTGAAATGGTAAGCTTCATGTTTAGTGGGAAAATTTGTTTTAAAGGGGCGGGGGGAGTTGGCTGGAGAGATGGTGCAGCTGTTAAGAGCACTGGCTGCTCTTCCAGAGAACCTGGGTTCAATTTCCAGCAACCATATAGCAGCTCACAACTGTCTATAACTCCAGCTTCTTAGGGATCTGATACCTTCACACCAATGCACATAAAATAAAATTAAATAAGTTTAAAAAAGAAAAGAAAAGAAAAGAAAAGAAAGACAAGCTGATTTAGTGGTTAACAGCACCTGCTGAGCTGCTCTTGTGGAAGACTCTGAAAGAAAATGAGGATATGACCATTCCTAGGGATGGCTGAGGAGGAGGATTTTTATTGTAGATATGAGAGAGAGAATAGTCAGTGGCATCTGGAAGGATCTAGACTGAACATGGCCAGCAGAATAGACTGGGCCATGCGAGAGGAGAAGAGGAGTAAGAGAGAATGAGAAGAGAGAGAGGAACCAGGAGGAGAATTAAGAGAATGAGAACAGGGGCTGGAGAGATGGCTCAGCCGTTAAGAGCACCGTCTGCTCTTCCAGAGGACCTGGGTTCGATTCCCAGCACCCACATGACAGCTAACAACTGTCTGTAGTTCCAGTTCCAGGCAAACACCAAGGCAAATAAATAAATAGAGTTTTTTTTTTAAAAAAAAAAAAAAAATTTATTTATTATTTATTTGCCTTGGAATCAGTGGAGTGGGGGTGGGGCTCAGGGGCTGGAGAGGTTTAGTGTAGGGACGGGACTGGATAAAGGAAGAAGAGCCAGGCCTCTGTAACAGGGACTTAGGACACTGATAGAGCCTAACAAGGGAGCACTTTGGTGTGTTGAGCCGACGGCACCAGCACAGCAGTTCGACATGTGTCCTGAGTGTTTTGGGACCTGGCAGACTCTAGTTTGGTTCCCAGCATAAACATGATGACAGTCTGTGGCTCCAGTTTCAGGGACTCTGATGGCCTCTTCTAGCTGCTAGGGCACTGCATGCATGTGGTGTATGTACACACACGCACCCAAACCACCAATACACAAAAAATAAAAATAAATCTTTAAAAAAATTATCAGGGGGCTGGAGAGATGGCTCAGGGGTGAGGAGCACTGGCTGCTCTTTCAGAGGATCAGAGTTCAATTCCCAGCAACCACATGGCAGCTCACAACTGTCTGTAACTTCTGTTCTAGAAAATCTGACACCTTCACACCAATGCACATAAAATAAAAATTAAATAATTAAATTTATAATTTTTAATTATATTTTAATATAATAAATTATTTTTTTTTAAATTATCAGGTAGAAAATGATAGAGAAAGACACCTGAAGTCTTCCTCTGGTCTCTGCACATACATGCACATATGGGTGTCTCTCTCTTTTACACACACACACACACACACACACACACACACACATTTGGCTTTGTTGTTCATATTTGAGACAGGATCTCTCTGTGTAGCCCTGATTGGCCTGGCATTCACTATGTTGGCTGGGCTCCATCTCACTCTGTTGCAGAGAATGATATGGAACTCCCGAGCCCCTTCCTCTTTCCTCCCAAGTGCTGGGGTTACAGGCCTGTACCACCACACTCAGAGTGTTTCAGTCACAAAATAGTCTGTAGGCAAAATCCTAAAAATCAATCATGTAGGGCTGGGGTATAACTCAGCAGTAAAGCGTGTGGTTAGCAGCCATAGGTTCAATTCCATGCACATGCACTTCATACTACAGGCTATATCCAGCCCATGTCTTCTGACAAGATATCTAACTATGAAACCCAGGTTGGCCTTAAACTGGAGATCCTCTTGCCTTAGACTGCCAAGTGGTGAAATTATAGCTATGTGCCATGATACCTAGTAAACAGGCTCATTTTATCATGATTTTCAAGATGAAAAACTAAACTTCAAAATTACTTTACCTAGATAGGTGTGATTACACATGCCTTTAATCCTAGCACTCAGGAGGCAGAGGCAGGTATGAGTTCAAGACCAGCCTGGTCTACAGAGTGAGTTCTAGGATGGCTAGGGCTGTTTTTTTTTAAAAAAACAAAAAAACCAAAACTTTATTTATTATTTATTTGCCTGGAATTGGAACTACAGACAGTTGTTAGCTGCCATGTGGGTGCTAGGAATTGAACCCTGGTCCTCTGGAAGAGCAGACAGTGCTCTTAACCGCTGAGCCATCTCTCCAGCCCCCAGCTAGGGCTGTTATATGGAGAAAACCCTCAAAAAAAAAAAAAAAAAAAAAAAAAGAACAACAAAAATCAAAACACCAAGCAAGATTTGCAGAAGTCCCAGGCTATTCTTTCCTGCCACTATAGGTTCTAGGAATTGAACTTGGGTCATCAGCCTTGGCAGCAAGCACCTCTGCCTTTTGACCCATCTAGCCAGCCTGATGATGTGTGTCCATATTCCCAAATGCTGGGTAGGTAAGAATGGACAGATCCCTAATTAGCAGGCCCCAGGCCAGTGTGAGACACCAAAGAAAAACAAAGAGGAGTTAGAGAGATGGCTCAATGTCTAAAGCATCTGCTGTGCAAGCATGGAGACTAATTTGAATTCGTCCTCTGACATCCTCATACACACACCCAAGTACACACACACACACACACACACACACACACGCACACGCACACGCACACGCACACGCACACGCACAGAAGTAACAGGTTACTAAGGAAAGAGTTGTTTGGCTCATAGTTCCAGAAACTTAGAGTCCATCATGGCAGAGAAGACAGCAACAGTCAATGAGAACATGACAGTAGGAACAGGCAGCTGGCTGGTCACATTTTCATCCACACAGCGGAAGCAGAGAGAGAGAACAAGTAGTTAGAGGCTAGAAAAAACTCCATCCCTGACTCCAGCAGCATTCTTCTATAGGTTGTTTTTTTGTTTTTTTGTTTTGTTTTGTTTTGTTTTGTTTCTCTCTCTTTTTGGGGCCCACTATCCAGCTCCCAAACAAATCACACATGATGCAAAAGTTTATTCTTACTTATAAATTCCCAGCAACCATATGGTGGCTCATAAATGCCCAGCCTTAGCTTGGCTTATTTCTCAATAGCTTTTCTTTTCTTTTTTTTTTTTTTAAAAAAAAACTTTATTTATTTGCCTTGGTGTTTGCCTGGAACTGGAACTACAGACAGTCGTTAGCTGCCATGTGGGTGCTGGGAATTGAACCCGGGTCCTCTGGAATAGCAGATGGTGCTCTTAACCGCTGAGCCATCTCTCCAGCCCCTCAATAGCTTTTCTTAACTTGAATTATCCCTTCTACCTTTTGATTCTGGACCTTTTCCTTTTTTAAAAAAAATATTTATTTTTATTTTATGTTCATTAGTGTTTTGCCTGCATGTATAACTGTGTGTCAGCTCTTAGAATTACAGACAGTTGTTAGCTGCTATGTGGATGTTGGGAATTGAACTCAGGTCCTCTGGAAGAACAGTCAGTGCTTTCAACCACTGAGCCATCTCTCAAGCCTCAGGCCTTTTCCTTTTCTTCTGTAAATCTCACTTTCACTTACTTTTCAAGGTTTACTGTGTAGATGGGTGGCTGGCTCCTGACATCCTCCTCCTTCTCTGGATCCTTCTCCCAGATTTCTCTTTTTATTTATTCTCTGTGCCTGCCAGCCTAGCCTGTCCTTTCTCCTGCCTCCCTATTGGTTGTTCAGCTCTTTATTAGACCATCAAGTGTTTTAGACAGGCAAAGTAACACAGTTTCACAGAGTTATATTAGTGCAACATAAACAAAAATAACACACCTTAATAGTCCACAAACTTCTTCCTCCAACCAGACTCCATCTCACAAAGGTTCTATAACCTTCCAAACAAGGCCTCCAACTGAGGACAAATATATAAAATACATCAACTACATGATCCTATGGGGGACATTTTTCTTTTTTTTTTTTTTTTTTTTTTTTTTTTTTTTTTTTTTTAAACTTTATTTATTTGCCTTGGTGTTTGCCTGAAACTGGAACTACAGACAGTTGTTAGCTGCCATGTGGGTGCTGGGAATCGAACCCGGGTCCTCTGGAAGAGCAGATGTTGCTCTTAACCGCTGAGCTATCTCTCCAGCCCTGAGGGTGGGGGGGGACATTTTTCACACAAGCCACTATACCTGCATACAAAGGTGCGTACGCACGCGTACACAGACACACACACAAAATGTTATAATTATTATTACTGAGAAGTAGTTAATACAAAATGTTGACTGGGCAGTGGTGGTACACATTTTTTAATCCCAGCACTCCAGAACTAGAGGCAGGGGATCTACTTAGTGTGCTTATTATTTTGATTTTTTAAATGTCTCTCATGTTGGGTGACCAGGAGCAAGCCTATCCTTGGTACTTTAAACAGAATCTTCCTTGGGCCTGGGAGTTCAAGACCAGTCTGGGAAGTATATGGAGACATAATCTTAAACAAACAAACAATTTTAAAACAAACCCAACCAGGGCTGGAGAGGTGGCTCAGCGGTTAAGAGGACCGTCTGCTCTTCCAGAGGACCCAGGTTCGATTCCCAGCACCCACATGGCAGCTAACAACTGTCTGTAGTTCCAGTTGAAGGCAAATAAATAAATAAAGTTTTTTTTTTTTTTTAAAAAAAAAAAAGAATTCCCTTTAAAAAAATAAAAATAAATAAATAAACCCAAGTACAGCTTTCCCTAACCCTCTGAAACAGAGTCAGCAAATCCAGTCCCTAAGGCCCAATTCATGACTGGTTTTCTTTTTTTTTTAAATATTTATTTTTATTTTATGTTCATTAGTGTTTTGCCTGCATGTATAACTGTGTAAGGGTGTCAGATCTTGGAATTACAGACAGTTGTTAGCTGGCATGTGGATGCTGGGATTGAACTCAGGTCCTCTGGAAGAACAGTGTTCTTAACCGCTGAGCCATCGCTCCAGCCCCATCATGACTGGTTTTCTGGTTGCATCTTATTTATTTGTTTTGAGTTTCTGTTTGGCTTTTTTTTTTTTAAGTTTGCTTTCTTTCTTTGTGTGCATATGAGATGTGTGTGTATGCGCTCAATTTTACATGCATGAGTGTTTTATCGTATGTGCCTTGAGCCTACAGTGTCCAGAGAGCAGTCACAGACTATTTTGAGCCACCATATGGGTTCTGGGAATTGAATCCTGGTTCTTTACAAGAGCAACAAATCTTAACCACTGAGCCATCTCTCCAGTTCTGTTTTGTTTTGGAGACAGCCTTATTATGTGGCAGTTCTAAACTCTTTATCCCAGGCTGGCCTCCAATTTACATGAAAGTGATTCTTCTGCCTCAGGCTTCTCGTTTTGGGGGCATGTAATACCCTGCCCAGCTACAGGGTTTTTATTTTGTTTTGGGTTTTTTGTTTGTTTGTTTGTTTGTTTTGCTGTTTTTTTCTTGGCTGTCCTGGAGATCCTCCTGCCTCTGCTTCCCAAGTGCCAGGATTAAGGGGTGTGCCACCACTGCCAGGCTCAGGCTATATTTTTTTAAGGATCAAAGCCAAGGTTTTGTGTATACCAGACAAGAACTCTGCCTCTTGGTTATATTCAAGCCCATTTTTTACATTTATTTAAAACATAATCTTGCTGAGTTCCCCCAGGCTGGCCTGGAATTTGCAATTTTTCTGTTTCAAATCTGTAATAGCTGGGATTACAAATATGTACCAGCTGCCCAATTCTTTCACTGTTTAAATAAAAATGATAGAAAGAGACTGGAAAGATTGCTCATCAGTTAAGAGTATACACACTGGGGGTGAGGCAGGGGAGGGAACACATGCTACTCTTATGGAGAACCTGAGGTTAGGCTCCCGGCACCCACATCAGGTCGCTCATTACAGCCTGTAGCTCCAGCTTCAAGAGATGTGACAACTTCTAGCCTTCAAAGGCACCTGCACTCACATGCACATATCTGTCTATAAACACACATATACCCATAATTAACAATAAACTACTTTTTAAAAAAAAAAAAAAACTTTATTTATTTATTATTTTTATTTATTTGCCTGGAACTGGAACTACAGACAGTTGTTAGCTGCCATGTGGGTGCTGGGAATTGAACCCGGGTCCTCTGGAAGAGCAGATGGTGCTCTTAACCGCTGAGCCATCTCTCCAGCCCCCAACAATAAACTACTTTTTAAGAAACATTTTATTTATTTGTTATATATACAGTGTTCTACCTATACATATGCCTGCTTGTCAGAAGCAGACACCAGATGTCATCATAAATGGTTGTGAGCCACTATGTGGTTGCTGGGAATTGAACTCAGGCCCTCTGGTAGAGCAGCCCATGCTCTTAACCTCTGAGCCAGTTCTCCAGCCCAATACTTATTTTTAAGACAAGGTTTCTCTGGCTGTTCTAAAACTCACTCTGTATGTAGACCAGGCTGATCTCAAACTCACAGAGATCAGCCTGCCCTTGTCTCTTGAGTGCTGAGATTAAAAGTGTGAGCCACCATGCATGGCTTAAAAATACATCTTTAAAAAAATCATAGGAGGCCATTGTTTTGGATTGGCTTCTGCCCTAGGTCCCGGCCGACTAGCCCAGACTAAAATGGAGTAACTCGAACCATATGCTGCAAAATCACAGGGGACCTCCCATGAAGCAGACATTTTCCAAAATAGACTGCTGTCCCTAAAAAACAGGAGATGCCAGGCCACTTGAGTCAGCAGAATAAGGAAGTCCCAGGTTCAACCATTACCAAAAATAGCATTAACTAATCAGCATTTTATTGTTTTGTTTCTTTGTTCCCAACTTACAAAACTTACTGTTTTTCCCCGTATAAACCCTCAGTCCAATTTGCAGAATAAGAGCCAATTTGATCTATAACCAAGTTTGTTGTAATTTTGCCCTTTGATACAACCAGAGAATCTCAGCCAACGTTCCCTCCCTGTCTTCCCATTGCCCAGAGGACACAGGTCAGAAAGCTCAGGCTGGGCTCAGGGTTCTCTGTACCTTGGCCAGCCTCCTGGCCAGCTCCTCCTATTCCATCACCTCTCCCTGAGCCCTCAAGATTCTCAGTCTCCAATCAGGACTGTCCTCTTCCCCTCCAGGACATCTGTGCTCTCCTCTTCACACCCATCATTTCCACTGCACCTTTCTAGTGACTGGTAAGGCTTTGTTCCCTCCCGTACAGGTATGGCTGATGGGATTTGTAATAACCTGCAAGGGTTATCGCCTCAGGATTTAACTGCCATTGTCTTCATTAAGAAAAAAAAGTTAAAGTATGCAGGGGTAGAGGGAGGTGTAGCACTTACCTGTAAACCCAGCATTTATGAGGCAGTGGAAGGAGGGTCAGGAATTCAAGGTCACCCTGGGCAAGGTCAGTTGGTGGCCAGCCTGGTTTCAAAAGAAAGAAGGAAGGAAGGAAAGAAAAAAGAGAGGAAGAAAGAAACCAAGTACTGGGGCTGGAGAGATGGCTCAGCGGTTAAGAGCACCGTCTGCTCTTCCAGAGGACCCGGGTTCGATTCCCAGCACCCACATGGCAGCTCACAACTGTCTGTAGTTCCAGTTTCAGGCAAACACCAAGGCAAATAAATAAAATAAATAAAGTTATAAAAAAAAAAAAAAGAGGGGCTGGAGAGATGGCTCAGTGGTTAAGAGCACCGTCTGCTCTTCCAGAGGACCCGGGTTCGATTCCCAGCACCCACATGGCAGCTAACAACTGTCTGTAGTTCCAGTTCCAGGCAAACACGAAGGCTAAATAAATAAATAAAATAATAAATAAATAAAGTTAAAAAAAATAAAAAGAAAAGAAAAAAGAAAGGAAGAAAGAAACAAAGCTAAAGCCTGTAGCAGCTCTGTGGCATCCACGATAGAGTGTGGGCTTAGCACATGTGAAACCCTGGTGGTTTAATCCCTAACCCTATAGAAAAAAGAGAAAGAAAAAAAGAAAGTGTTTTAGGTGTTTTAGGCTGGTCCGTAGTGACACAGCCTTTAACCTGGGAGACAGAGGCCAGCAGATCTCTATGAGTTCAAAACCAGCCTGCTTTACATAAGAGCTCCAGGCTGGGCAGGGCTACATTGTCTTTTCCTTGCCCTTCCCCTCCCCACCGCACCCCCACCCAAGTTCTAGAGTTAATACAGTGGTGGGTGAGAGAATACTTCTGCTGGAAATAAAACCGGACTTCACACCTGCTGGGTAAATGCTGCACCTCCCAGCCCCCATCACTAAGTCCATGCTTATTTCATGGCAAGGATGAAAAGCAAGAGCCTTAGCTAGGACAGATGGTAGGAAGTTTTCTGATAAGTCTAGGAGGCCTCTTTGGGCCAGGTGGACTCTCTGCTCAAGGCATGGTTCACAAAGTCCTTTCCCATAGCTGCGGAGGAACAAACTGACTGCTCGTGTCCTAACCCTATTCCAGCCACCCTTGCAGACTAACCAGACCCTAAACTTTGCCCTGTACCATGCCCTCTCTGCACTAAAAGGCCAAAGGAATGAGGGGCCTCGAGAAGTGGACAGTGACACACGAGTGTTTTCCTAATAGTGGAGCATTGCAGATGGCAGAACAAACTGTCAGCAGGAATATATAGCCCACCTATGTTCATGATAGTCTTGGGTTCACGGGAGGTAAAGGCAGGCAGATACCTGTGAGTTCAAGGCTGGTCTACGGAGTGAGTGTGCAGAGAGTCAGGGCTACACAGAGAAACCCTGTCTGGGGTAGGGGGTGGGGGATCAAACAAAAACAACAAAAAGAGAAATTCCTCTGCCCTTTCCTAAAGCACTGGTCAGAGCTGGGGGCTGCAAGATGGAAGTGCGGGCCTAGCAGATGTGAGGTCCTAGGTTCTATTTTCAGTAGAGAGAAAAAGCAATAAACACAAAGGACCTACAAAGCATTCAGGCTAGAGGTGCTGACTAAAGCCAGTCAGGGTGGCTCATGTCCCTAATCCTAGCAGCTGGGAGGCAGAGGCAGAAAGACTGGTGTCAGAATGAAGCCAACCTGGGTTACAGAGAAAGAATCTGTTTTAAAAAAAAACAAAAAGCAAAACCAGAATCCCCAAAAGGTGCTGACTCCAGTACACACATTATGATATTACTCTTAAAACCAAGGCAGAATAAATACTGGTTCCTTCCCGAGCTGTGTGTGTGACACTGTTTTTTTTTCCTCCCCTGGACACCTTCCCCCAGTGCATACACACTCCACACAACCCTCCCCCACCCTGCCCCCAAACAGGTCTTTCCAGAGCCAGAAAGCAAAACCTTCTGGGTAAGTATAAGGGCTGATCTGTTGCCAAGTGCTCTCTGCTTGGTTTATCTTAACTGCAGACCCTGCCACACCCTTCCAGTTGCCCCAACTGGATCTTGGCTACTGGGGGGGGAGGGGAGGATAATTAGCAATTCCTGTGGGGGAGGGGCAGCCTAGGACTTTATCTTCTTCCCATTCAGATTCCTGTGGTTGAGTTTTTTTATTGTCTTGCTTTGTTTTACAGTATGTTTTGTATGTGGTGTCTGTGGTATGTGTGTGTGTGTGTGTGTGTGTGTATCTGTGTGTATGTATAGTTTTATATTGTGTATGTCTGTGTATGATGTGGTATATATGGTATGTGCAGTGTGTGGTGGTATGGTGTGTATGTGGTATGTGTGGTGTGTGTGTATATGGTGTGGTGTATTTGTGTGTGTGTTTTTTAGATTACATGTATGTATGTATGTATGTATTTAGTCTTTCACTGTGTGTGGTGTGGTGTGAGTTATATATGATGTGGTGTATGGTGTATGTGATGTGTATACTGTGTGTCATGTGTCTTTTTGTGTGTGGTATATGTATATGTCTGTGTGGTGTGTTGTGTGTATAATGTGGGGTATATGTGTTGTGTGTGTGAGGTGTTGTGTGTGTATGTGTGTGTGATATGGGGTGTGTGGTGTGTGTGTATGTATATGATGTGGTATGTGTGCATGTATGTGTGGTATATGTGTGTATGTGTCTGTGTGATATCTGTGATGTGGTGTGTGTGGTGTGTGTGTGTGGTGTGTTTATGTGTGTGATACCTGTGATGTGGTGTGTGTGATGTGGTGTGTGTGTGTATGTGTGTATGATGTGTGTGTGGTCTGTGTGTGTGTGTGTGTGTGGTCTGTGTGTGTGTGTGGTGTGTGTGTGTGTGTGTGTGTGTGGTGTGTGTGGTGTCTGTGTGTATGTGATACTTGTGATGTGGTCTGTGTGTGTGGTCTGTGTGTGTGTGTGTAGTCTGTGTGTGGTCTGTGTTTGTGTGTGTATGTGTGTGATACTTGTGATGTTGTGTGTGTGGTCTGTGTGTGTGTATGATGTGGTGTGTGTGTGTGTAGTGTGTATGTGGTGTATGTGTGGTCTGTGTTTGTGTGTGTATGTGTGTGATACTTGTGATGTGGTGTATGCGTGTCTGTGTGTGTGTGTGTGGTCTCTGTGTGTATGCGAGTGTGTACATGCAGGCTTATGTGAGTGTGTACATGCAGGCTTGAGTGTGTCTATTAGAGGACAACTCCCAGGAGTCCCTTCTCCCTTTACCACGTGGGTGGGTTCCAGGTCATCGGGCTTGGCAGGAAGCACTTTCAGATGCTGAGTCATTGCACTGGTTCTGTCTTGTTTTGAAATAAGGTTTCTCTAGCCTAGGCGGGCTTTGAACTTGCCATCCTCCCACCTTAGCCTGCTGAGTGTTGGGATTGTAAGCCTGTGCCACCGAGACCAGCTCTAGTTATTTACTTTAATAAACGGTCTGCTTCTTCCTTGTAGATCACCTACCTAAGCTGTATCTCCTCACACTGGCATATGTCTTAGATTCTCTTTGCCTCATGAATCATGTGACTTCAATTTTGTGGATTTTTTTCTCTCCATTGACGACACAATCCTTTATATTATGGTTGGGTTTTCATCATTAGGAACCCATCAACTTTTCCCCTTTTGTTTGTTTTTGAGATGTAGGTCTCATTAGGTAGCCCTGAATGGCTTGCTCTTTCTGTGTGGACCACAATGGTTCCAGAACCTTTAGTCTTCTTGCCTCTGCCTTCCCCATTATGTGCCACTTCACTCAGATTCCCCATTATAAATGAATTTTCTTCTTGAACTTAGATGCCTTAAGCTGTACTGTTTGTATGGAAAGGGCAAGCAAGCATCAAGCCTCAGAAGCACCTATTCCTGTCTCTTATTTTCCAGCTGCAGAGACTGACACACACTGAGCCATGCTGAGCAGGGAGTTCCTGACAATTCTGCAGAGTCACCGCTGGCAGTGGGAAAGGCCCTTCCCAGTCTGCTCTCACAGCAATGGCTGCTCCTTCTTCTGTACTCCATCACTGCTCTCTAGCAATTAGAGTACCACAGGCCCCATCACCTGCTCCAACACTGTTTCCACCAGAGCAGATAGATGCCTCCCACCCACTGGCTCTTTCTGGGGCACTTGTACAGAGTGTGGTGGATCCCATAGCGTAGCTCCTGTAACAGGAGCTGGTGACACTGATACTCCATAGACAATGATTGAATGACCACATGGCAAGCAAGCCTATTTCCTATTAGTGCTTGGCTTTTATAGAAAATATCTTTATTATTATCATTATTTGATTATTATTATTATTTGATTTTCTACACAAGAGCTCTCTATTTAGCCTTGACTCTTGACTGGCCTGGAACTCTATAAGAGATTCATAAGCCTTTACTTCCCAAGTCGTGGCATTAAAGGTGTGTGCCCCCAAATCTGGCTGTTTATTTAGATTTTGTTTATTTATTTATTTATTTATTTATTTATTTATTTATTTATTGAGGTGGGTCTCTCTGTGTAGCCACTTTTGTGGCTCTGCCATGTTAGTCTTTGAATTTTGTTTGTGTTATCTCCCCTGGTCGTGGCAATGGAATTCATGGTCTTACTCCATGCCACACAAGCACTCCATCCCTGAGCTGTATCCTCAGTCCATATGTTTGTATATGTGAATATTGTGTTTGTGGTTTTCTTTTGAGATAGGCTCTCACATAGGGAAGGCTGACCTAGAACTCACTATGTAGTTGATCTTGAACTTCTGATTCTCCTCTGTCTCCTTCCTGAGTGCTAGGATGACATACATGTAATTTTCTTGTTGCTGGTTTAAAGGTTTGTTTTTGTTTTTTAAAATTTGGGTGCTAGAGAGATGGCTCAGCAGTTGAGCATACTGTGCTCCTGCAAGGAGAGAATCCCGTGCTCAGCACCCATGTTGGGCCATTCACAACCACTTGTAACCCCAGCTCCAAGGGAATCTGACATTTTTGGCCTCTGAAGTCCTCTGCACCCCAGGAAAGGATGATATTATTTTTTTATTTCTATGTGAATTGGTGTTTTGCCTTGCATATGTAACTGTGTAAGAATGTCAGATCTTGGGGGCTAGAGAGATGGCTCAGCGGTTAAGAGCACCATCTGCTCTTCCAGAGGACCCGGGTTCGATTCCCAGCACCCACATGGCAGCTAACAACTGTCTGTAGTTCCAGTTCCAGGCAAAACACCAAGGCAAATAAATAAATAAACAAATAAATTAAAAAAAAAAAAAAAAAAAAAAGAATGTCAGATCTCGGAATTACAGAGAATTGTTAGCTGCCATGTGGATGCTGGGAATCAAACTCAGGTCCTTCGGAAGAACAATCAGTGCTCTTAAATGCTGAGCCATCTCTCCAGCCCGACACTTATGGTTCTTAAGGGGAGCCTCAACTGCACCACAATTCTACTTTATCTCTTCAGTGAGAGCATCATTTTCTGGATGCGCTGGATGCAAGGAAGTCTGGGAAATGTAGTTTTTGTGGGCAGCTAATTGTTGGGGGATTCAATTATCAAAGAATGGGTAATGGGGAGAGACCTGGACGGTTACCAAGCACACATAACACTCGAGTGGAAATTCTTCTGTTACTAGTTGAGATTTTTGTCTCAAAGTAGAACACCAGGCTATAAAATGTCTCAAATCAAATAAATGAGGAGCCTCCAGGGAGAGTCAACTATGGGATCTGTAATCAGGAAGGTCTTCCGAGGCCCCGTCCTCAGAAGGGCTCCTCAGATTTGGCTAAATGCTCTGATGTCTCTGGTGAAATTCTTGATGTTATCTCCACTGTGTCCCT
The DNA here is from genome assembly GCA_004025045.1 of Sigmodon hispidus. Lineage (NCBI taxonomy): Eukaryota > Metazoa > Chordata > Mammalia > Rodentia > Cricetidae > Sigmodon > Sigmodon hispidus. The sequence continues at coordinate 14,434 of PVIH01020284.1, read as the reverse complement.
GAGGGAATTATGAAGAGATGAAGTATAGAGAAGAGCACGGGAGAAAGCTGCTGTGTGCACGCTGTTCTTAATGCTCTGCTGCATCACCTCTCCAGGAGGCAAAGGCCTAAGAGGAACAAAGACAGAGAATTTTTACTGAATAAGTTAAGAACTCTAACTCATTCCCCGGGCAAAGGCTCATTTAGTAAACTGCTGCCTGTGGGAACACGAGGACCTGAGCCTGATCCCTGGAAAACAAGCTACAGTCAGGCACAGCAGCCTGTGTCTATATCTCCAGCACTGGCTGTGGTAAGCGGGGAAGACGGGGATCAGAGACACATAGATCGATCCCAGTAGGTCATTGGCTAGTTAACCTAGCTGAATCAGCAAAGCAGATCATTGAGGGACTCTATCTCAAAAACTCAGAGGAGGCTGGAGAGATGGCTCAGCAGCTAAGAGCACTCTGGCTGTTCTTCCAGAGGACCTGAGTTCAATGCTAATCACCCATGTGACAAAGGTTAGGAGCCCTGGCTGTTTATGGTTTAATTATATAAAATGACACTGGCTTTCCAAAGGAAGTAACTGTGAGTTCATCGTCCTAGAGTATGGATATCTTTCTCTATCCCTGTCTCTATCCCACACCATTTTGGGGAAGGGACCTCTCCCAGGAAGGTGACAGAGATGATACTTTCACATCTGTACAGATGCAGAGCAAAGCAGCATTGTATTTATGTAAAGCAAGAAAGGTCCTTCTGGGCATCTGCAGCCCCCTCCCCCGCCACACACACACATGACTTTCTGTGTCCTGGTCTAAGAAACAGACAAAACCTTTTGAGACAGTTTACCACTATGTAGCCTTGGCTGGCCCGGAGCTTGCTATGTAGACCAAGCTCACCTCAAACTCATGGATATCTTCCAGTCTTTCTAGTGCTGGAATTAAAGTCATGTGATACTATGTCTAGCTCCAGCAACTTTTAAATAGCTTTTTTAAAAACTGAAATATTGGGGGCTGGAGAGATGGCTCAGCGGTTAAGAGCACCATCTGCTCTTCCAGAGGACCCGGGTTCGATTCCCAGCACCCACATGGCAGCTAACAACTGTCTGTAGTTCCAGTTCCAGGCAAAACACCAAGGCAAATAAATAAATAAATAAATAAAGTTTTTTTTTTTAAAAAAAAAAAACTGAAATATTGGGGCTGGAGAGATGGCTCAGCAGTTAAGAGCACCGTCTGCTCTTCCAGAGGACCCGGGTTCGATTCCCAGCACCCACATGGCAGCTAACAACTGTCTGTAGTTTCAGTTCCAGGCAAACACCAAGGCAAATAAATAAATAAATAAATAAAGTTAAAAAAAAAAACTGAAATATTTTCTTAAACATTTAATTAATTGTGTGGGAGCCAACAGTGCCCTGTGGAGCTAAGAGGACATTCTTGTGAAGGTTCATTCTCTCCTCCCACCTTGTGGGTCCCAGGGATCAAATCCAGATTGTCAAGCTGGTGCCTTTATCTCCTGTGCCATCTCACCCTCCCCGGCCTCCATATTCTTAATGACTAAAAGACCATTCAAGTCTGCTGAATCCTGCTCTTCCCAGATCTCTGCTGAATCCTGCTCTTTCCAGATCTTGCTCCAGGTGTGGAGAAACAGGTGTGTTATCCTGGACTTCCTATGCACTGGTTGCTCCTTACTCGAGTCACTGAGGACCAAGCCAGGGCTTTAGAGTGAAGGCCTTCTGCTTACAGAGGATGTCCCCCTGTGATCCCACACTCAGGTCAGAACCTGTGCCTTGACCTGTAGGGCTTTGGGATTGATCTAGCTGGGATGAGCAGAATAAAGAGACAGGCGCACATAGAGCAAAGCTGGGGTCCGGTAAGCCCTGGCATGTGATGGACACAGAAGTTCTATTGTATACAGCAGAACAAAGGGGAGTCTGAGAACGAGTCTCTGTAGCGGAGCAGCCTCGGGATGTAAACGTTCAGGAGGAGGAAGCTGTGGTCCACATTTTCTGCATACATCATTTACATCTGTACACTGACCAGGGAAAGGGTTTGTCACTCCCCTGGGTCTGGGGCATTAGGATCCTTAATATGGCTATACTCATGTCAACAAAACACATTCACTGAAGACTTCATCTGCTCCCCACATCCCTGCTCTTCACTCTATGCAGGAAGCTTTCTCAGTTTATGACTAATTCTGTGTAGGAGAGGATAATCAGGGCAGTGGGTGTCACTGGAGTATGCTGGAAAATGTCTGACAATCAATTCCCTACATGTAGCATTTGCCAGCTTCCTTGGTGACTACACCTCACAGTGGCTGATTTAATCTTCTGCCTCTTAACTTTTTGTTGCTGTTAATGTTTTCTTTTTGGTTTTTCTTTTTCTTTTTTTTTTTAAAAAAACTTTATTTATTTATTTGCCTTGGTATTTGCCTGGAACTGGAACTACAGACAGTTGTTAGCTGCCATGTGGGTGCTGGGAATAGAACCCAGGTCCTCTGGAAGAGCAGATGGTGCTTTTAACCACTGAGCCATCTCTCCAGCTCCAAAATATTTATTTTTATTTTCTGTGAATTGGTGTTTTGCCTGCATGAGACAAACTGAGACAGTTGTTAGCTGCCATATGGTTGCTGGGAATCGAACTCAGATCCTCTGGAAGAACAGTCAGTGCTCTTAACCGCTGAGCCATCTCTCCAGCCTTCTTTTTGGTTTTTCAAGGCAGGATTTCTCTGTGTAGTCATGACTGTCCTGGAGCTTGCTTTGTAGGCCAGGCTGACCTTGAACTCACCAAGATCTGCCTGCCTCTGCCTCCTAAGTGCTGGGATTAAAGACATGTGCCACCACCACCCAGCTTTGTTTTTTTGGGGTTTGTTTGTTTTGAGACAAGGTCTCAGCATAGCAGACTATCCTGGAAATCACTATGTAGACCAGACTTGCCTTGAATTCCTCTGCTACAGAGTGCTGGACTTCAAGTCACGCACCACAATGCCTGGCTCTCTCCTATTTCTTTAATCTACACGGATTGATTGTATGTTTGTGTATGCATGCAGGGAATGTCCTTATGTGTGTATGTGTGTATCTGTGTTTATGGATATCAGAGGTTCTCCTCTGGTGGTGTTCTTCAGAAGCCATTTAATTTGTTTGTTTTAGTTTATTTTTTTTCTTTTTTTAAAAAAAACTTTATTTAGGGGCTGGAGAGATGGCTCAGAGGTTAAGAGCACTGACTGTTCTTCCAGAGGTCCTGAGTTCAATTCCCAGCAAAACCACATGGTGGCTCACAACCATCTATGATGAGGTCTGGCACCCTCTTCTGTAAAACTGTATGCATAATAAATAAATAAATAAATCAAAAAAAATTTAAAAAAAAAACTTTATTTTTTATTTATTTATTTATTTATTTGCGTTGGTATTTGCCTGGAACTGGAACTACAGACAGTTGTTAGCTGCCATGTGGGTGCTAGGAATCGAACCCGGGTCCTCTGGAAGAACAGCCTGTGCTCTTAACCGCTGAGCCATCTCTCCAGCCCCTATTTATCTTTTTTTCATTTATTTATTTATTGGGATAGGGAGGCATGTAACAGTGTATTTAGAAGTTAGAAGACACCTTGTGGCAGTCAGTCCTCTTTCCACCTTGTGGGTCTTGGGGATGAAACTTTGGTCCTTGTATGATAAGTATTTTACTGACTGAGCTAACCACCCGTTCTAAATCCTGTTAGCCAGACTTGGGAAACAGCTCAATTCACAAGAGAGCTAGCCTGGCTTGCAAAAAGCCTTGGGTTCCATTCCAAGCGCAGCCTACAGCAAGCATGGTGGTGCATGCCTGTAATTCTGGAAACAGAAACAGGAGAATCCAAAGCTTAAGGTCTTTCTCAGCTGTATTGGGAGTTTGAAGCCAGCCTGAGCTCTAAGACCTTGTCTCAAAACAAAACAAACCCAGAATCCCGTGTTCCTGCCATCCTTTGTTAGAAACTGGCCCTGGCTGCCTGAGATGGCATTTGGGAGATAAGCATTCAATAATGAACTGCATGCATTCCAGAACTGTTTTTAATCTTTAGCTAAGGCATTGTAAAAGTGTGTCTGTGGTTTCAATTGCACTTCAGTATGTGTGTATAATGCATAAATTTATAATGAATTTCATTTGAGGGGGGTTGAACTTTGGATTTTCCAGACAGGCATTTCTCTGTGGTAAGCTGTTTTGGAACTCACAATGTAGACCAGGTTGACCTCAGAGATTTGCCTGCCTCTGTCTCCCCACTAATGCTTGGATTAAAGAGTTTTACACACACAGGCTTAATTCCATCATTTTAAAAAAATGTTATTTATTTACATATTATTTTAGGTATGAGTGTTTGGTCTGCATGTATGCCTACATGCCAGCAGAGGGCATCAGATCCCATTAAAGAGGGTTGTGAGCCACCATGTGGTTGTTGGGAGCTGAACTGAGGTCCTCTGGAAAAGAAGCCAGTGCTTTTTACCCCAGAGCCATCTATCTCTTCAGCCCCTTATTCCATCAACATTTTAAAAAGATTAATTTGTTTTCATCTTCTGAATATGAGTATTTTGCCTGCATATGTACATGCCTGTTCCTGGAAGAGGTTCCCCTGGAACTGAAATTACAGAGAGTTGTGAACCAACATGTGGATGCTATGAACACAGGTCTTCTGTGAGAGCAGCCTGTGGTCTGAATTGAAGAACCATTTCATCCCTGGACTTTCATATTTTTCTTAATTTTTTTCTCTCTAAATTTCACAATTCCACAAGCATTCCACACAGGATGTATTTATTTGACATGATGATCTTCAAGTTTGTTTTTCTGTAATATTCTATCAGAAGAAAAGAATACCCCTGCTTGAGGAGTGGAGAGATGGCTCTTCTTTCAGAGGTCCTGAGTTCAATTCCCACCAACCACATGGTGGCTCACAGTCTTCTGTAACAAGTTCTGGTGCCCTCTTCTGGCCTGCAGGCATACATGCAGACAGAACACTATACATAATTAATTAAATAAATCTTAAAAAAAAAAAAAAAAGAATATCCCTATTTGAAAGGGGGCCAAGAGCACGGTTTGCCCAAATGCAGCAGCAAGGCTCTACTCAAGGCCAACTTGGGCTGCATAACAAGAACCAATTTCAAACAGTGATGGTGGCTCATTTTTTTTTTTTAAATCCCAGCAGTTGGAAGGCAGAGATAGGAGGGTCTATGAGTTTGAGGCCAGCCTGGTCTACAGAGTGCATTCTAGGACAGAGCTACACAGAGAAATCTTGTCTCAAAAAAAAAAAAAAAAAAAATACAAACAACGCTCCCCAACATCCATGGAGTGTAGCTCAAAGAAAAGTTCTTACTTAGCGTGTGAGCCTGGGTCCAATCCTTATCACTCCACAAACACATGGATAAACTATAGTCATAGTGGATGGAGGCAGAGGCAGGTGGATCTCTGTGAGTTGGAGGTCAGCCTGATCTACATAGTGAATCTGGGCCAACTAGGGCTACATAGTGAAATGAGCAAATAACAACACAGATTAGGGGACTGGAGAGATGGCTCAGAGGTTAAGAGCACTGACTGTTCTTCCAGAGGTCCTGAGTTCAATTCCCAGCATCCACATGGTGGCTCATAACCATCTGTGATAACATTTGGTACCCCTCTTTTGTATACTGTATACATGATAAATGAACAAAATTAAAAAAAAAAACAGAAGACAACACCGATAAAGTTTCTGCTATTCAACTTACTATTTTTAAAAACATCTATTAAGAGATACTTAGGAAAGGATAATTTTAAATGAGTCATGTTCATTTTTATTTTGAATGGAGATGTGTGTGTTAAGCATTCTAATTTATATAAGAATTCAACAACACTGGTAATATTCAACAATATTTGTAATATTGTTGCATGAACAGTCACAAGAATTGGTTGGATTTTCTCCAGGGAAATGCTGAATTAAATCTTTAATCTTCTCATTTAAAAGCGGGCTTACTCAGCCAGGCTGGCCTGGTACTCACTGTGGAAATCAGGCTGGCTGTAAATATGGAGAAATGTTCTCTGCTTTGCCTCCTTAGCCCATGGGACTGCAGGTGTGGGCCTCGAAGCCTGGCTGCATTCTTGTTTTCAAGGAGAACTCAGTTAAGAAATGTGTGTGGCTGGATGTGGTGGCATGTGTCTTTAATCTTTGGACTCTTTGGAAGGCAGAGGCTGAAGGGTCTCTGAGTTGGAAATCAGTCTGGTCTCCATAGAGATAGAGAGTTCTAGGACATTCAGGGCTACATGGAAAAACCTTACCTTAGAAATCATTAAAAGGGGCTGGAGAGATGGCTCAGAGGTTAAGAGCACTGACTGTTTTTCCAGAGGACCTGAGTTCAATTCCCAGCAAAACCACATGGTGGCTCACAACCATCTATGATGAGGTCTGGCGCCCTCTTCTGTAAAAACTGTATGCATAATAAATAAATAAATCAAAAAAAAAAAAATTAAAAAAAAAAAAAAAAAAAAAAAAAAAAAAAAAAAAAAAAAAAAAAAAAAAAAAAAAAAAAAAAAAAAAAAAAAAAAAAAAAAAAAAGGAAGAAAGAAATGTTGCAATCCATTTTTCAGTTTAGTTTTTTTTTTTTTTCTGTTCAAATATGCTTTGATGAGTCACAAACCAAAGTACAATAAAATGAACAAAAGATAATCCAGAAATTGAGTGCAACAAGTAGAAAGAGAAATATCTCGAGTAGATCTTAAAAACAAAATCTTTCAAGTTGTCATCATTAGAGAAGAACAATAAAGAGAATAACAACATTGAGCCACAGGCAGGAAGCTTCGGGAAACAACTGAGGTAATTTCCGCGTTCTTCACAGCTGGAGGCAATTCCCCTATTGCCGGTCCCGGGATCACAGGCCACTGCATGTCTTCTGAGCAATAATCTGGTCATCTTTATGGTACTCACATTCCTGGTGAGGCAAAGGGAAGGTCCTTATCATGGGGCAAGACAGGGCAGAGAGCACAAACCAGAATCACCTGGCCTCACATAAGACAATAACGCATTTCACTCAGATCTGACCTTGTGTAAAACCAAACTGTTACATATATCTAAACTAGACAAACGTTGTTTGTTTCTAGTTACTTGTTTTAGGCTTAGATTTGAGATCATATATAAGAAGCTAAATCTGAACATATTAAAGAAGTTGATCTTTTATGGAGCGACTATTAGGAGATTAGGATTTTATAGCTTTATTCAGCTTTCTCCTGCATAATCCAGAAAGCCCCACTGATGTTTCTCTCAGGCCCTGCCCACTCGGAGAATCCCTGAACAAAGAAAAGCACCAAAAGCCCAGCTCTGAGCAGCATTCATCAGATACACAGCTGCTCCCCTGACCTTGCCAGCTGCGCAAGTTCCCACTGCAAGCCCTCTTTCAGCATTGGGTCCTTCTTGGGTTTGTGACATCATCACTCCTCCTTAAAACCTGTATAATCTCTCTGCTTTAGTTCAAGCAGGAGACTTCTCTGGCCTCCATCTCTGGGACTGGAGAACCCACCCAGGAATTACTTTGCTCAAATGTATCTGCTGTTATACTTTTGTAATTTGGCTTGATCTGGTTTACTGAGTGGCTTACAAAGAAACCTATGGGAGGGGTCTTGGGGGGGGACGGGGACGGGACTATTACAAGCCAATACTCACATGCAAAATGCTTTTATCCCCTCTGACCTTTATGTAAGGTTTTTTTTAATTTTGTTTTTACTTTATTTATTTATTTATTTGCCTTAGTGTTTGCCTGGAACTGAACTACAGACAGTTGTTAGCTGCCATGTGGGTGCTGGGAATCGAACTCGGGTCCTCTGGAACAGCAGACTGTGCTCTTAACTGCTGAGCCATCTCTCCAGCCCCTTAATTTTGTTTTTAAAAAAATATTTATTTATTTATTTATTTAATGTACATTAGGGTTTTCCCTGCATGTATGTCTATGAGGGTGTCAGGTCCCCTGGAACTGAAGTTACAGACAGTTGTGAATTGCCATGTGGGTGCTGGGGGAACCCTGGTCCTCTGGAAGAACAATCAGTGCTCTTAACCACTGAATCATCCCTCCAGCCTATTGTTATTATTTTTGTTTTTTTGACATAAGGTCCCCCACTGTAGTTCAGGCAGATCCCCCTGCCTTTGTCCTCACCCCCGCCCCAAGCTGGCATTAAAACTTACATCACCATTCCTGTGAATTTGATGTTTTGTCTGCATGTATAACTGTATAAGGGTGTCAGATCTTAGAATTACAGACAGTTGTTAGCTGCCATGTGGATGCTTGGAATTGAACTCGGGTCCTCTGGAAAAACAGTCAGTGCTCTTAACAGCTGAGTCATCTCTCCAGCCCCAGAATTTTTTCTCTTTCTTGTTATTTATTTATTTATTTATTTATTTATTTATTTATTTATGAGACAAGGTCTCTCTATATAACTCTGGCTGTCCTAGAACTCTCTGCATAGACCAGGCTGGCTTCAAACTCACAGAGCTCTGTCACCTGCCTTAGCTCTCTGAGTTCTGGGATTAAAAGCATGAACCATTATGCCTTGCTGACAACTGAAATTTGATTTCCATACCCCACTGTGGAAGGAGAAATCAACTGCTTTGACCTTCATGCATGCATTGTGAAACATACATCAAACCTTCACACACATAATAACAATAAATAAAAATAAAGTGCAATGATAGGACTGGATAGATGGCTTGGTAGTCAACAGCAGAACATGGACTGTTCTTTTTTTTTAATATTTATTTTTATTTTAGGTGAATTAGTGTTTTGCCTACATGTATAACTCTGTAAGGGTGTCAGATCTTGGAATTACAGACAGTTGTTAGCTGCCATGTTAGCTGGGAATCAAACTCTGGTCCTCCAGAAGAATAGTCAGTGCTCTTAACTGCTGAGCCATCTCTCCAGCCCCAACATGGACTGTTCTTGCAGAGGACCTAAGTTTGGTTCCTAAGATCCATGTAAGGTAGCTCACAAACATCTATAATCACCTCCAGGGAATCCTCTGGTACCTGCACTAACACACACACACACACACACACACACACACACACACACACACACACACACCACACTCCAACCCTTCTCGCTGACTCTGGCACTGATTTGCTCCAAAGACTCATGGGAACACACATATACCCAAAGATCTCATTCTCAAGGGACAGAAGCCCATAGGCCAGGTGTGGTTGGACACACCTGTAATTTCAACACTCAGAAGGTGGGGTGGAGCTGAGTCAGGGTAATTCCCATGAGTCTGAGTTTAGCCAGAGCTGCAGGACTAGGCCTGCCTTTGCTACAGAGTGAGTTTAAGGCTAGACCAGTCTATATAGCAAATTCTAGATCAGCCAGGGATAAATGGGAAGATCCAGTCTCAACACCAACAAAGAAATAAAGATAAACAAAAAAGGAAAGTGATATATACACATATATGAATATGTGTGCTTGCATGAAAATGACATATGTAATGCAGTATAATAAAAATTTAAAATAGGGGCTGGAGAGATGGCTCAGAGGTTAAGAGCACCGTCTGCTCTTCCAGAGGACCCGGGTTCAATTCCCAGCACCCACATGGCAGCTGACAACTGTCTGTAGTTCCAGTTCCAGGCAAACACCAAGGCAAATATATAAATAAAGTAAAAAAAAAAAAAAAAAAAAAAAATTTAAAATAATAAAAGTATTGACCTACAGAATTGTCAGGGCTGGAGAGATGGCTCAGAGGTTAAGAGCACTGGCTGTTCTTCCAGAGGTCCTGAGTTCAATTTCCAGAATTGTCATATTAGGAGAAACAGCTTCAGGTATAGCTACATCCAGGTGTTCAAATGATGTCATCATCAGCTGCTCTCTAGACTCTATTTCTTTGCTGTCCCTCTGTTCTCAGGCAAGCCATGCCAAATTATTTCTCATCACAGCTAAGACCCTAGGCCAAGCCAGAGTCTTTCATGACAATGACAGCCTCAGGCACCTCCCCATTCCTACCTAGTATATAGTCTTAGGATAGTGCTCTTTAAAAACAAAATTAAACATGTATTTATTTATTAGGTGGGAATAAACACAAGCCACAGAGCAAGTGTGGAGGGCAGAAAACAATTTTAGGGAATCAGTACTCTCCTTTAACTGTGTGCAAGGTCCCAGGGATCAAAGTTAGATCACCTTCAGACTTGGCAGCAAGCCCCTTCACCAGCTGAGCCATCTCATCTGCCCTCTCATAGAAATCTTTTAACAAAGTGGATCAAATTGCATCATAACTCTGTTTCAAACTTTATTTATTTTTATTTATTTATTTATTTATTTATTTATTTATTTTTAAAACTTTATTTATTTATTTGCCTTGGTGTTTGCCTGGAACTGGAACTACAGACAGTTGTTAGCTGCCATGTGGGTGCTGGGAATCGAACCCGGGTCCTCTGGAAGAGCAGACGGCGCTCTCAACCGCTGAGCCATCTCTCCAGCCCCTATTTTTATTTTTTTAAAGGCAGGCTCTTGAGCATCCTAAACTGGCTTAGAACTTGCTCATAGCAGAGGGTGGATGGTTTCGAACATCTGATCTTCCCAGGTGCTGGGTTTAGAGGCAGAACTTTTCTCTTGTTCGCATTTTTGTTTGTTTGTTTCCCCTGTTTGGTTTAGAGACTGGTTACCTGCTAAGTAGTGTTGGGCAGTCCAGAATGCTCTTTTGTGGTCTAGGCTGGCTTTGAACTGGAGATTTCCCATCTTCTATTCCTCCTCCGCCTTCCAAAGCCCTCCTTGGTTCATTGTGCTTCTCTCCTCCTCTGCTTCCTGTACTGGTTTTCCTCCAGCGTGATGGGGGTGGCCCTTCATTTCTGGGAGCTATGTCCTCCCTTCACTCATGATTCAGTTCTCTGAATGGCCATTCTCAGGCTTCTCTTGCCCACTGTTTATGCGGCACCAGTCCAGGGCTGGTTCTCATTGGTCCGCTCTGGCCTGACACTCCCCGGAACAGCTGGTCACTGTTGCTAAGGGGCGGACACATTTTGACTGACCTGCCCTGGCCTGAGTCACCTGCCCTGGAGCTTTTGGAAGCGTGGGTTGAGTGGAGAAAGACAATCCCCTTGAGAAAAATAGGGATCCTGTTACCAGAAGGATGAGGTAATGCTGTTCAACAAGAATAACAGATGAGCATTCTCAGTGTTTGCCCAACAGCTGGCAGACAGGAAGTGCTTAAAAAAAAAAAAAGACAGAAAGAAAGAAAAAGAGCAGAAATAAATCAGCTTGCATTGCCTGTGGGAGCTCCCGGGGGCCTTCCTTCATCATCATTTATTCATTTAACAAATTTTTATTGATATTACTCATTTATGGGGTTTGTCTACAGGGATCTGCTGCTCTCTTGAATTAAAATGTAATAAAGTGGTTCATGCCTGTAATCCCAGAACTCAGGGATGGAAGCGGGAGAATCAGGAGTTCAAAGTCAGGCTTAGAAGACCCTATCTCAAAAAAATAAAATAAAATAAAAAGAGGGAAAGAGGGTGGGGGGGCAGGCAGATCTGATTTCTGTGAGTTGAAGACCAGCCTGTTCTATATAGAAAGTTCCAGCTACACAGTGAGACCCTATCTAAAAGAAAAAAAGAAAGAAAAAGTCTATACACTGAAACTTTCAGAATGGTACCTGACATTCATTCAACAGCATTTATTATCTTTTACTAGCAGTGATGGCTTGCATGAAAATATCTCCCATGGGGCTGGAGAGATGGCTCAGAGGTTAAGAGCACTGACTGTACTTCCAGAGGTCCTGAGTTCAATTCCCAGCAACCACATGGTGTCTCACAACCATCTATGATGACATCTGGTGCCCTCTTCTATACTGTAATCATACTAAACAAATAAATCTTTTTTTTTTTAAAAAGAAAATGTCCCCCATAAACTCATAGGGAGAGGTGTAGCCATGTTGAAGTAGGTGTGATACTGATGACTCTTCACAGCAATAGAAACCCTAACTAAGACCCTAGCCTTGGGGAGGAGCAGGTGTCAAGACCACAGGCACCCCTTGCCTCTTGGGGCTCTAGTGAAAGACTGACAGCTAAGGCAAAGTTATGTTTAAACCGAAAGGAGGTCTCCTGAAACACACATTTCTGGAGGGAAAAGGCATGACTCGGAACCATTTTCAGAGTAAATTTTTTTTTAACCTTTGAGGTTGCATGCTTGTGTTAATCATCATTTTAAAGTAATGCCTGGGAATATGGCTCAGTTGGTTAAGTGATCACCCTGAGTTCTAATCTCTCAACCCATGTAAAAGACAGGCAGAGCAGCCATTCATAACCTCAGGACTGAGGAAGCAGAAACAGGACCTTGGGAGCCCATTGACTAGTCAGTCTAGTCCAGTGGATGAGCTCTGGGTTCTACAAGAGATCCTGTCTCAAGAAATTAGGTAGAGAGCAGCAGGATGGTCCAGTGGGTAATCCTGCCCTAAGGACTTGATTTTGTTTAGGAGACCCACAAAGTGAGAGTAGAGGATGAAATCCCATAATTAACCCTCTCATTTCCATATGTGTGCTTTGGCACAAGTGCCGTCCCTACACACAAATAAACATAGTAACTGTAATAATAAAAAATAAGGTCGAGGGGAAGGAAGATCCCAGATGTTGACTTCTGAACTTCATATGTACAAATGTCCATATACCTAAGAGAACATGTACATACTACACACACATAAAAAGACTGACAGACAAAGAGAGAAAGCCTATACCACTAAGAGTTAATAACACCCGGGAGAATTGCTGAAAGAAGATTGGCAATGCCAACTGCTCACAAAGGTATTGACAAAAGGAACATGCAGGCATTGCTGGTGAGCCTGTGCAATGGTATAATCACTTTAGACAACTGTTTGGCAGGTTTTTGATAAAACCACACACAATTACCCCCATGATCCAACCTTTCTGCTTTTACTCAAGAGAAATTTTTTTTTTTAAAGATTTATTTATTTATTATGCATACAGTTTTACAGAAGAGGGCACCAGACCTCATCATAGATGGTTGTGAGCCACCATGTGGTTTTGCTGGGAATTGAACTCAGGTCCTCTGGAAGAACAGTCAGTGCTCTTAACCTCTGAGCCATCTCTCCAGCCCCGAGAAATTTTTTTAAAAAAATATTTAATAAAAGATTTAGTTTGTGGGCTGGAAAGATGGCTCAGCAGTTAAGAGCACTGGCTGCTCTTCCAGAGGACCCAAGTTCAATTCCCAGCAACCACATGGCAGCTCACAACTGTCTATAACTCCAGTTCTAGGGGTTCTGACACTTCACACAGATATATACGTGGGCAAAACACCAACGCACATAAAACAAATAAATAAATCTTTTTCATAAAAATATTTATTTATTATATATACAGTGTTTTGCCTGCATGTATGCCTGCACAGCACACCAGAAGGCACCAGATCTCATTTTAAATGGCTGTGAACCACCATGAGGTTGCTGGGAATTGAACTCAGAACCTCTGGAAGAGCAGCCAGTGCTCTTAACTTCTGAGCTACCTCTCCAGCCCTGAGTAAATCTTTTATTATTATTATTATTATTATTATTATTATTATTATTTTTATTATGTGTCTGACTCTGGGTGTGTGCATGTGAGCACTGGTGATATGGAGACTGGAGTGGTTGGACCCCTGGAGCTGGCGCTGTAGGGAGTTGTGAATTGTTTGAGGTGGATGCTGGGAACCAAACTTGGGTCCTCTGCAAGTACACCACACTCTCTTAACCATCCCTCCTGCTCAAAACAAAACAAAAAACTCTGTGTGTGTCCATGTGAGCAACTGCTACTGTGGAAGATAGAGAAGAGTGCTGGATCTCTTGTTACAGTTGGTTGTCAACTGCTCCTGACATCCTCTTAACCTGTGAGCCATCTCTCCAGCTTCCTCATCCTCTGTCCTTTGAGGAGTCATTCTATGTAGGCTAGATTGGCCTTGAATTGGAAATCTTCCTGCTTTAGCCACAGGAGTGATGGGGTTGCAGACATACACAACTACTCCAAGCTAAAACACCTGCCTTTTCATTTATATTAAGATACAACTTGCTGGGTGTGGTGATACACACTTTTAATCCCAGCTGTCTGGAAGCAGCGTGAGTTTGAGACACTTTGGTCTACCAGTGAGTTCCAGGACAGCCAGGGCTATGTAGAGAGACTCTGTCTCAGAAAGAAAACAGCATAAAATAAAAACAACTTACCCTATGATGACAGATATTGGAGGTACAGCATCACTGGGAAGGGACCCCAAAGACCTTCCATGGAGCTGTCTTTTTTTTTTTTTTTTTTTTTTTTTTTAATAAAAACTTTATTTATTTATTTATTTATTTGCCTTGGTGTTTGCCTGGAACTGGAACTACAGACAGTTGTTAGCTGCCATGTGGGTGCTGGGAATCGAACCCTGGTCCTCTGGAAGAGCAGAGGGTGCTCTTAACCGCTGAGCCATCTCTCCAGCCCCCTTGTTTTTGTTTTTTTTTTTTAAATTTTTTTTTTTTTGA